>JAVTVY010036835.1:0-157510 GCA_036873755.1 Hanleya hanleyi | reverse complement strand
TTTCCGTAGATACATACGCAAAGGTAAAACTATGGGTTTTAATTTCTTTCTAAGCACTCATTCTAAGCGCGTTCCTCGTGCCATATTCTAATTGTTGTTTCCAAAAACCAAACTGGATTCTACAAACTACTTATTCGGTAGCCACAAAATCCATAGTTCTAATAACGCCTTTGAACTCTTTTTGGTAGATTTAACTTCGAAATCGGCGATTAAATTCCCTGATAACATCCGCACATTTTGTGCACAAAGAGAGCCCAGAAACCTTAAGAAACCAGACAAATCCAATGTTACGTATATTGCAAATGTTTCTGCGCATAAATAAAAATAGGGATATTTAAAGGAAAATATTAGCTTCAAAGAGAACAGTTTTGAAATGATTTTTGAACCTATTCTAATTTCTTTTCTTTCCAGAATTACTCTCATCGCATACGTTTTAAACACGAATCGTCGAAACAATATATCAGTACAACTTATTTTATAAAGCTGCGGAACGCTTTTCTGACTCAAAATATGTCGAATAGGTACGAATATTATATATGTATAATAAAAAAAATAATTGCATACACAACTCAGAATTATCAGCATGTATTGACAATCGACATGAGAACAGTACTATAGCTGACTTTCCAGCATCAAAAGCCAAATGAGAATATCTAATAAGCCCGAATTTGTTCAGAATATTGTAATTCGTACAGCCAAACTTGACAGCAGTATCGGATCCCTAATACAATCGCCAGGTCAGAGATTCAATAGCTAAACGTCGACCATACAGAATTTCTGCGTCCTCATCGAAAGGCAATATTAGCACCAAGATCGAAGCATGCAATGAAAAAAAAGATACTTATTGGACAAACCATAACCAATTTTGAAGGTGATCTGATAAAAAGACCCAGATGTGTGTTAAATATGAATTGTATTAGCGTACTTACATAGATAACGCAACTGATAGAAGCAAGCAAAGCGGCCAACAGGATGCGCTTCGTCGTCTCGTCTATTATATGGTTCTCTTCCAGACGGCCCAGAAAAGGTCTCTCACGTAGGATGAGCGCTGTTAGGACAGGAATCCTCTTTTTATATGAAAGAGAGAGTGATTATATTTGATTATATAATAGACTTAATAAGATAAATAAACCGTTTGCCATTTCTGAAATAAATGTGAGATAAACAATTTATGGGCAATTTAAAAAATAATCTCCACAATTCGGGATCTTGTGATAATGTTAATTCAATTACTCATAGGCGGTCGGCATTTACTGATGTAACCAAATATAAAGCGAACTAGAGTCACTCCAAAGTGGGCAATGACAACAACCTTGTAATGGTTGGGGAGAATAATATTGGCAACAGCTCCTGTAGACATTGATACACTCGTGAGATCAGGCATTCGATAGGCAGCCATTGTCGGTTACAATGGTACAGTCTTGAGATCAGACATTAGATAGGCAGCCATTGTCGGTCACAATGATATAGTGGTGAGATCAGAGAGAGAGAGAGATAGAGAGAGAGGGCGAGAGAGAGAGAGGGAGAGAGAGACAGAGAGAGAGAATTAAGGTTTAATGTCGCGTTCAGCAATATTTCAGCTATATTGCGACGATCAAACAAAATTCTAAGTCTCAAGTCACTAACTTAGTAATACAACGCATTAAAGTTTACACATATTAAAAGATATGTAACAGCCCGATTTCTCTCAAATAACCCAAGATGCAATCCTCCCTCACCCGACTAAAAAGATCTTCCAAAGTAGTCGCTCGATAAAATACATCTCTCACAATCTTAAAATCTATGCATTCGATAAGAATATGTTTCACCGTGAGATCTTCATCGCATGGAAAACACCTTGGGACTGGCTCTTTTTTTAGTAAATGTTCGTGAGTTAATCGTGTATGGCCGATTCTACATCGCCTGATCATGGTTTGATCGAAACGTTTCCGACTGTTCAGATGAGCACAGCCTACAGTTTTTCTTGAACTCATGAAGTTTGTTATTATTCACAGCATCCCATAATGATTGAAACAGCCATCTCACATAAGTACAGATAGAAGACCTGAAATCGCTATATGGGATGCCAACAGGATCAAGCTCATCATCTGGGGCTGCCTTAGCCATCCTATCAGCCTCAGTATTACCTTTGATGCCAACGTGACTAGGAAACCAACAAAACACAATATCAATCCGTTGATCAAATCTACAGTCCTGTAGTTGCAGAATACTCAAGATAGTGGGATGAATCGAAGTTCCACTTTTAATCGCTTGGAGGCATGACAGTGAATCCGAGAATATGACATACTTTTTCCTTTTAGTGGAACCAATACCTTCTAAAGCCAACAATATAGACATTAGATAGGCAGCCACTGTCGGTCACAATGGTACAGTCTTGAGATCAGACATTGGATAGGCAGCCATCGTCGGTTAAAATGATACAGTCGTGAGATCAGACATAATAAGATAAACAGCCATTGTAGGTCACAATAATATAGTGGTGAGATCAGACATTAGATAGACAACCATCGTCGGTTACAATCATACAGTCGTGAGATTAGACATTAGATAGGCAGCCATTGTCGGTCACAATGATACAGTGGTGAGATAAGACATTCGATAGGCAGCCATTGTCGGCAACACTGATACAGTCGTGAGATCAGACATTAGATAGGCAGCCATTGTCGGTCACAATGACACAGTCGTGAGATCAGACATTAGATAGGCAGCCATTGTCAGTCACAATGATATAGTGGTGAGATCAGACATTAGATAGACAACCATCGTCGGTCACAATGATACAGTGGTGAGATCAGACATTAGATAGGCAGCCATCGTCGCTCAGAATGATACAATCGTGAGATCTGACATTAGATAGGCAGCCATTTCCGGTCACAATGATACAATCGTGAGATCAGACATTAGATATGCAGCCATTGCCGGTCACAATGATACAGTCGTGAGATCAAACATTAGATAGGCAGCCATTGTCGGTCACAATGATATAGTGGTGAGATCAGACATTAGATAGACAACCATCGTCGGTCACAATGATACAGTGGTGAGATCAGACATTAGATAGGCAGCCATCGTCGCTCACAATGATACAATCGTGAGATCAGACATTAGGTAGGCAGTCATTGCCGGTCACAATGATACAATCGTGAGATCAGACATTAGACAGGCAGCCATTGTCGGTCAAAATGATACAATCGTGATATCAGACATTAGATAGGCAGCCATTGCCAGTCACAATGATACAATCGTGAGATCAGACATTAGATAGGCAGCCATCATCGGTTACAATGATACAGTCGTGAGATCAGACATTAGATAGGCAGCCATCGTCGGTTACAATGATACAGTGGTGAGATCAGACATTAGATAGGCAGCCATCGTTGCTCACAATGATACAATCGTGAGATCAGACATTAGATAGGCAGCCATCGTCGCTCACAATGATACAATCGTGAGATCAGACATTAGATAGGCAGCCATCGTCGCTCACAATGATACAGTCGTGAGATCAGACATTAGATTGGCAGCCATTGCCGGTCACAATGATACAATCGTGAGATCAGACATTAGATAGGCAGCCATCGTCGCTCACAATGATACAATCGTGAGATCAGACATAAGATAGGCAGCCATCGTCGCTCACAATGATACAATCGTGAGATCAGACATTATATAGGCAGCCATCGTCGGTTACAATGATACAATCGTGAGATCAGACATTAGATAGGCAGCCATCGTCCATCACAATGATACAATCGTGAGATCAGACATTAGATAGGCAGCCATCGTCGCTCACAATGATACAATCGTGAGATCAGACATTAGATAGGCAGCCATTGCCGGTCACAATGATACAATCGTGAGATCAGACATTAGATAGGCAGCCATCGTCGCTCACAATGATACAATCGTGAGATCAGACATTAGATAGGCAGCCATCGTCGGTTACAATGATACAGTCGTGAGATCAGACATTAGATAGGCAGCCATCGTCGGTTACAATGATACAATCGTGAGATCAGACATTAGATAGGCAGCCATCGTCGCTCACAATGATACAATCGTGAGATCAGACATTAGATAGGCAGCCATTGCCGGTCACAATGATACAATCGTGAGATCAGACATTAGATGGGCAGCCATCGTCGCTCACAATGATACAATCGTGAGATAAGACATTAGATAGGCAGCCATCGTCGGTTACAATGATACAGTCGTGAGATCAGACATTAGATAGGCAGCCATCGTCGGTTACAATGATACAGTAGTGAGATCAGACATTAGATTGGCAGCCATTGTCGGTCACAATGATATAGTGGTGAGATCAGACATTAGACTGGCAGCCATCGTCGGTCACAATGATACAGTCGTGAGGCAGCCATCGTCGGTTACAATGATACAGTCGTGAGATCAGACATTAGATAGGCAGCCATTGCCGGTCACAATGATACAATCGTGAGATCAGACATTAGATAGGCAGTCATCGTCGGTTACAATGATACAATCGTGAGATCAGACATTAGATTGGCAGCCATTGCCGGTCACAATGATACAGTCGTGAGATCAGACATTAGATAGGCAGCCATCGTCGGTCACAATGATACAATCGTGAGATCAGACATTAGATAGGCAGCCGTTGTCGGTCACAATGATACAGTCGTGAGATCAGACATTAGATAGGCAGCCATCGTCGGTTACAATGGTACAGTCGTGAGATCAGACATTAGATAGGCAGCCATTGTCGGTCACAATGATACAATCGTGAGATCAGACATCAGATAGGCAGCCATCGTCGGACGCAAAAAGACAGGCGTCAGACCAAGCAGCCATCGTCGGTCACAATGATACAGTCGTGAGATCAAGCATTGGAGCGGCAGCCATTGTCAGTCGCAGAAAGACAGGCGTCAGACTAGGCAGTCATTGCTGGTCACAATGGTACAGCCGTGAGACCACACAATGGATAGGCAGCCATCATTTGTCGCAAAAAGACAGGCGTCAGAACAGGAAGCTATTGTCGAACACATTGAAAAGTCGTGAGATCAGACACTAGATAGGCCGGCATTGTCGGTCGTAGATCGTAAAAAGGCCGGCGTCAGACTAGGTAGCCGTACACTGTTATGAATCAGACCGTAAATTCACAGTTAAATGTACTCGGAGAAAAGGTGCCAGTACCTTCAACTGTAAAATTACGTTGTACCGTATTTCAAAATTACCACTTTTTAACAGGATTTAAAATGTAAAATGTTGCACCGTCTTGTATGATTACCGTTTATAGACAGGCACTCAACAGTAAATTAGGCTGCTCTGTAATCTACAATTACCGTATAATTACGTAGCATCGTTTCCTACAATTAGACGTAGATCACTGGAAGGCCGAGATGGTCACTGCTCGTTCTCGTATTTCAGTTCTTCGTGTTTACAAATGCGGTAATCACGACTGAATCTGTGAAATTATTACACGAATATACTATTTATGAGTAGGGCAAAACTCCAAGTCAGATGAATACCAAAACCAAACCATATTATTGACCGAAAATTAAAGTTATCCGCCGCGTCCCTCCCAGTGCGTGTTCTGATATTGCTCTGAATGTTTTATCGTATCACGTCGGTCTCGGGTGTTTCCTGCAACTGGGGCTTCGTGTGCAACGATATCAACCTCCTTTCAGAGAAAACAGGAAATTACCAACTGAAATACCACAGGATTTACGATTGAATGTACGGTAAGCCCCAACATACATTTACTGTGAAATAACGGTAATAACAGTGTATCGTCGGTCATAATAATACAGTCTCGAGACCAAACATTCATCGTCGGTCGCAAAAGACCGGCTTCAGACTAGGCAGCCATCGTCGGTCGCAATGATACAGTCGTGAGACCGGATGATAGATACATGCAGTCGTCGGCGATGGCTAAACATGCGTGCGAAATGAAAATGAAACCGCATGATCAGGTAGACTATATTATAGTCAAATCTGTCTTCATACATACACTGCTGCTGATGTAAACTAACATAAGCTGACAGAAAATAGACACAAAGAGTTCGAATCTGGAATGCTGGATTCGGCCTTCCTCGTGAATATCTGTAATTAAAACGAGAATGCCAACCAGCGTCAGGGCTATAAAGAATTCCCGCTCGATAGTTAAATTTCATACATCAAGCTGAATGCTACATGTTATTCGTCTTGCTTTAATGATTTTGGATGAGCTCACATAAAAATAGCGGAAAATAACTCAACGGTGTTAACAGGACATCACTATTTTCATATCACTCAGGCATATTTGAAACACATGCAATGTTAGGTGCTCACACGGCACCTATAACAACTGTACGGTGTCTCTGTAATAAATCGGAAACGAAGGTGCTACCCCACGCGTTTCACGGCTCACATCTCACACATCCGATACTGAATTATACATTGACACATTTCTTCTTCGTAAGTTTTTAGCATCTATGATATGTGACATTTTACTCAGAACATATACGACGACACAGGCAGAAGCTGAATCTATGACTTGTCTAACGAGCGTTGTTTAAAGTGGTGTACGCATGTTGTACCAGATTCTGGCTGACCGTATATAAAACTCCGTGTGACTTTTGACGCATGCAAAATCTGCATAATTGCACACAGACATGTGAATCTAGGTAAACCAAGATGGTACGTACCATCCTCCCCACAGCGCATGCTCCATTTCACAGGCTCATGTATCATCCCTGCCTCCAATAGCGGAAGTTGGCCTTTGCTAAGTTGCTATGACGTATAGGGGGAAACCCACGTACGCACGGTTCAGTTTGAATCCGGCCGAACAACTCCTTCAGTTTTGCACATGAGCGAACTACTTTTCATACGCCCTGTTCAGATAAACAGGGAAAATAATCTCCAGATAATTCTTTTTAACGCTAGGTCAACAGATGTATTATGCAGACTTGAAAAGTAATCGAAATGTTCGGCAAACATCTATTTTACTATGTATTAAGATGTCACATCCGGCAATGTGCGCGCGGCCCCGAATCCTGTCCAAAAATCTGACTGGTAGATGGGGTATTATTAGACCCCCCAGCGAGGTGGTTGAGATGGTACATCAGGGAAACTGAGATTGATGCACATGTTGATGATCATTATGAAGTATTATTGTTTGTGTTATTTATGTCGAATTGATAATGTAGCTTTTTTTACAACCATTTTGCATCTAGAAATTTAAGTTTAATGAACTATAGGATAAAGTGTCGGACGGGTTGAAAATGATAATCTGTCGTCCATATTGGAAAATGGTTGACATAGGAAACAGTTCTTGATGGCTTCATATCTAAATGTGCTCCTGATGTCTCATTCAACTTTTTTTGCCAAATTTCATGCTTTTATGGCAAAAGGCACTTCGCTAAGTCTACACATATTGGCTGAACTAACAATGGCAGGCATTATCTGTGCTTTACTTCAAATATCAATAACGTAGAACAAAATGCACGAGCGCCTTCAATGTTTCTTGACTTGAGAACAATAACAAAGGTCTAACAGCGTTGCGGTTGGTGATAGCCAATCTCTTACCGTTTGCAAGTTTTGTCTGATATTATATCATAAGCATTTTTTTGACCGTAAAAAAATATAAGTGATTTCGTCTGGAGATATTTTAATGTGATACCGGATATAAGTTATTACGCAAAAACGACCTTTTCTCCACTTCATGTTAGAGAGGCTGTTTTCATAACTGGTGAACCTTTCACTTCTAAAGTTATAAGTTAAATTAACTGAATTAATAGCTTTCGAATTTTGTTACGGTAATCGCCGTATTGATTCGCGAACCGGAGATGAATCGACAGAATTTGCCATTTACAGATAATTATTTTAATGGAGTTTATGAATGTCAGGGTGTTCGATTTACGGTACTGATGCCGCCGCGGTCGGTGTCAAACAGGGAATCAAAAATTGCGGATATTAGTCCTACCATTATGGCCTCCCCCAAACTTTCTCCCTTTTCCCCGGAACGACAAAAAACTGAAAGCTGACCCTCTGCGACTTTTCAGCTTATTATATTGGGGTCATTTTGAGCCTATTTGCATACCCCCTCCCGATTAGAGGATCATGGGTAAATTCAAGATGGCGGCCATGTGGGGTAAAAGAAAAGAGAGTTTTCTTCAAACTTCCTGATTTTCTTCGAGGAAAATTGAGCAAAATCTATTTTATTTCATACCAGACTATCTACTAATTTATCATGCCGTTTTTGCAAAGAAAACACATAAACAAAAAAAAATCGAAAAATCGACAAAAAATGTCACTGTGACGTCATCATAGCGGCCATCTTGATTTTTTTGTATATTATCTGGTAGAGATTGACCCAAGGTTAAAGTGTAAGTGTCAGACCCCCATAGCCCAGGCCAGATAGAGTTAATAGCACTCACAAGTATGATAACCAATGAAGTCGACTTCTCCATTCACATTTCGAAGAAGCATTGATTTAACGGCCCACTGGTTCCGTTCAAACGAACTTACGAGTGTTCAAACGAACACACGAAACGCCATTGACCTCAAACCAAATTTGAATTTCGAAATGGGACGTGTGGGTGGTCTATTGATTGGTTGTCCTGTGTATCTGACCGCATCAAACCGAATATGGAGGCCAAATATTGCTGAACGTGACTTTAAATCTAGTTATCTTTCTCTCTTTCCCCGATATGGATGCGCGAAATAATTTTGAACGACCACTGCCTACCTTTCGTGAGATCGTATCGAATGTCAAATTGACATAAAATTGATTGGTGATTGATTTGATAAGATTCTAATAATATTAATAATAATTATATTAATCATTATTATTAATAATTATATTAATTATTATTATATTAATTATTATTACTATTAATCAATAATTAATAATGATAATAATTAATTATTATTACTTATTATGAATAAAAATTATTATTAATAATATTTTAGAATATGCTTTTAACCTTTATTGGTCAAGAGGGTCCAATATAAGCGTAAGATCCGATATTCAGCCATCGTCCAAAAAAGAATTTCCGCATCCAAAATCGAAAGCAACAAAATCCAAGAATAATATAAAAATAAAACAAGTTACCTATCGCAAGCACTAAGAACCTATCAGTCATTCAGCTTCCTTGACTTCCTTGAAAGTATTCGACTTTAGGGTTTGCCACTTTTGGGCATTCTCCCATTGTTAGAGTTTGTAACCTCTTAAACGGTCGGTGTAACACCCTCCGACTGTATGCATGAATTATCATTCGGTCTGTTTCGAATTTGGTTGACACAGGGAGTAATGCAATCTGAAACCACGAGAATACTTTTAGAGTGTTCGATTGTCTTCTATGGACGATGCAGTCGAAAAAGCTTTATTTCTTGACATATTTTAGCGATTGTATATGGTATTTTATTTTCTGAGTCAGTAGATTTTTCTCTGACTATGTAAATGAAAGTCGTCGGAGGTAACCCATATTATTATAGGCAAACTGTGTATATTATAAGGTGCGTGCGATGGTTGCACGGGTTCCTCTTGCTTCGATTTTCCCAAACGAAGTTAAAACCAGATTTTTCAAGGATTTGTCGAATACTTTTCAACCACATAGTTTCATGAGTACCTCTATTTCTATATGCTAATTGATATAATATATACGATATTTTTGTTTTTTTACCATGCAACAAGTTAAACCAGAATGATACCATACGGGCTTTAACCTTAATGGACAAAGGCATAATTCCAAATTCCCCGTACACCATATAATTCGGCGTAGATCTTTTAACACGTAATACATTTTTCAGAAACTGCAGCTGTATCTTTTCGAGAAAGTGAAGGTTTGTATATCCCCAGATTTCACAGCCATAGAGAAGAATAGGTTCTATAATTTTCTCGAATAGTTTAATTTGACAGTCAATTGGTAATGATAAATTCTCTATTTTCCTTCGGAGGCCGAAAACAGCTCTAGAAGCTTGTACAGCTAGTTGTTTTAGGGCCTTTGTGAAACTGCCGTTACTAGATAAGATAATGCCCAGGTAACAATATTCATACACAGTTTCTAAAGGTTTCTGTAGAGTATGTCTTTCAGTCGCGGTGATATTGTGGTTGTTCATTTGAACACCATGGAGATGTGACGCCCGTGATATTCAAACGGCCCCTAGCATCGGATCAAGAGAAATCAAACACAAGTTAGGAAACATAGCGCTGGAGATATTGCAGAATCGATCGTGTTTTGCCATCGATGTACGATACTCATCACAGAATTTGAGAAACTATGAAGTGGAGGCGTTCCATATATTACAACACATATAATGGAAGTGGGAAGAGGTGCCGACATACAAACATACGACATATATAATCTTCTTTCACATGTTTCTGCAATATTATTCTGTGGCGTGGATTAAAATCGTCGCAGTCTACACATGGTCAGCGATTCACTCTCGTGAAAATCGTCGTTCCAATAAACTGTCTCCAACCATGGCTGCGATGTCTCCGTTGTTAATGCTTAGATAGCTGAATGTTTGTTACATTGTCCAACCCTTTAAATCCGACATGTAAATCGTACAGGCAGGCACACTGATGATCCCAGTCCCAACAACCAGAATAAATGTATGTCTCGTACCACCAGGTCGTCTATTTCATGTAACGAACAATTTCAGACGCTCGGTGATGAAGCGAACCCACTCGGTTAATAAAAACCTGTTTGTGTTATGTATTAACGTTAACATCATCATGTCTTACTGATATCACCGAGAACTGTTGATCGCTTCTCTCTCGTAGGAAACCATATTGTGTTCTTTATTATTTTTAGTTCATATACATTCGAATTTGGTGCTATCAGTCATACGAACTGGATATTTTGATTATTAAAATCGGCTAATTGTCGGATGTGACGCTTGCTATGTGAGTGTTATGCTAAACAGACGTCTGTTATGCTAAACAGACGTCTCACGTGTCGGAGAGATTTTAGAGTTGACAATCAGTGGACACTATAGACAATCTCCAGGGACTATAACGGACGGTTATGTGATATATCTGTCCATAGACGTACGGGTTGATGTTTTCTGGGGACGAATATCCTTCAACTGGATTGTCAGTCACTCTCGGAGAGGTCTGCCACTGGCAGATCAAATGTACAGTTTTAATGGCTTGCGTTCACGCAATCTATGTGAAAGTGTATATAGGCGTGAAACTCCACACATTTATAAGCCGCCATGAGAGCTGCTTCACAGTCCAATTCAGACACCCATAAATTAGATCTAATTTCAAGCTATAGGCAAGCTAATATCCAGGCTGAAATGAACAGCAAGGCTTGCTGAATATTCCCTTGACTGACGTTAACCAAAGCCTCCCATCTCCAAGTTACCTTATTTTCTCGTATGATATCAGCTGTATTTGCATTTGGATTTATAGTGTGCGCCACATTTCTGGTGATAACTACTTCTTCAAGGGTAAGCTTACTACGGCGAGAATCCGTGCTCGGCCATCAATTCCAATATAGGATTTTCACATTTGCATAATCAACTAAAAAAACCTGTACCATTTTGGTAAAGTGATCTTGAAGTTTGCGTTGGTTTCCTAAACATGCTACGGAAATGTGCACCTATTATGAGATGAAGTATTAATTTTTGTCAATTATGAGTAATTAAACTTATGTTTTAAATCTCCCCCCTAGTGTTAAAATGAACAGTCACACTCAAAGCGTGACTGATGCACTTTATACTCTGATAACGATTCATTTGGATTTAGGATTGGTTGACAGTGATGCAGATAGAACATCATCATGTTTTGCCATCACCACTAAAAACTGTTTTCTCTTGAAAAAAAAAATCGTTTGTCTATTGCAAGAAAACTGTCAAAATATAAAAAGTTTTTCGATTATTGAAGCATATATTATTGTGTGTACGACCGCTAAATACTAAAATATCGGGTTTGATTGATGCTTTGCCATTTTCACCATCAATTACAATATACCGTTGGATAATCCACACGTCTTAGACTTATGACAGGATGTTCATGAAACTTCGTAAGGCTACCTTTGAAACATGATACGAGATGAAATATTAATTTTGTCAGATTTACCATCAGTTGGACTTATTTACAGTAATTAGCTAGTTTATTTTACAGCCAAATAATCCTATCAATTAACCAACTACGTAGTCTCTGACTTGCAATGCGACTGAATTCTTACTTAGAAAGGTAAATTTACTTTCTTGTTTCTGGAGCGGAGGTTCGTTCGACATGACGTCCCATTTCATCTGCATTAGGGACAGAAGGGCATACTCTGAATGTGTCCATACCACCTTCATCTAATCTGGACTATGTGTCGTATAGACAATATGGAGTATAAATTCATCATGCTGTTCACATGAATAGACTCACAGAAAGCGCGATTGGTGTACAATAGTGTATGACTTTTATGGAACTGAAAACATTACACCCGATGCAAGAATACAGGTGCTTGATCACAAGATCACACTGATACCTCTGCCCGCAAAATTGCTTTGTGTTGCTCTCTTTCAAGCAAAGTCAAACTGACATTTGCTTTAGGAAAAAAAATCAGTCTCAAATTACGAAAAATTAGAGATTAATTCTGATATTAATCTATTGATATAAAATCAATCTTTGGTTCATTACCTCGGAGATGTTGTATCGTACTGGGCAAACGCTTAAATTTAGGTTTCTCACACTTTTGTACACTATAACCGATATAAATTCAAATTTTTTACTTCTCTATGTTAAAAGCACGTACGTTATTTGACATGTACGTTAACGTATAGTTAAACGCAATATTAAAAGGGTGGTGGAAAACGATGCCGACATTGCCCCCACAGAGAAATATTCTGACTGCGTATTAAAAAAAAAACATCAAAAGAACCAAAAGTGATCCCTGTGATGATTTGCATATCGGCCACGCTTTTATTGTAGCTTTTCATGAGAACATGTTCAGCGACAAAACGTCCACCAGCAGAATATCAACATACAGGCAACAGTGAAACGCAACATTAAAAGGGTGGTGAAAAACGATACCGAAGCACTGAAAAGAAGTCATATGACCCCCACATGGAAATATACTGAATAAAAATATACTGAATAGAAAAAAACCCAGAAGAAACACCTAAAATTCGAAGAGATCCTTCGCGGGTAGAATCAAGGGAATATCCATTTCATTTGGAAATATATTTTATTTTCTCATAAGGAAGAAATACAACGAGGACTATGTGAGCGGTAACATCCTATAGCATGTGATTTATTGGAGCGATATGCCTCACGTACGACGGATCACGGTTTACAGCGGAGCTGTAGAATCCTTACACCATTAATGCGCGAGGCACTATGACTTCGACGGAACAGGCCGAGCAGTCGCGAATGAGAGCTCCTGATGTAAGGCTTATCACCGGGTATTAAATCATCCAGATCACGGGTATTAGATCATTCAGATCACCTCGATAGTTGCGGGGGCGTCGCCATACAGTGACCCACGTTGACATTGACAGTTCCTTGCTCGTGGAGTAAGAAACAACGCCGGATGGTGAATAGAAGCAAATGGTTACAGCTGCAAAATTTGCGCAATTATATAATTCGAAGCATATTTATTCTGCAGAAAAAGTATTTTGCACATTCCACATTTAAACTCCGACGTCTATTATTTTTTAGGCTATTTCTTGTTCTCAGTATGTTTTCTTTAAACAGTGCAGAGCTGCTTTACCCTTGTCAAGGGCGAGTCAGTGAATATGATTTAACGTCGCTTTCAACACTATCACGACGTTTGGTTCCTATTCCTTTTCACACTCGGAAACCACACGGGTAGGGTCCTATTCCTTTTAACACCCGGCAACCCCATGGGCGCCTCGCTTAGTCGCCTCTTTCGACAAGCTCTCTGAGGGGCTATCCTTACCATGACCGGATGTGGAAAGGCTTGTCGATACTTACTAGTGCAAGAACGACGACAACACACCCCACAATAAGACTATAGCCCTACTATGTATATGCAGCAAATTGGAACGATATGCAAGGAGTGGGAAAAATTGATGACGTCTGGCGACTAAAAAGTAACTATATGACTCTGCAGAAAAACTTTCCTTGGCACCTCACATTCAGACACGAGAATACGGTGGATTCTCGAACGTAGCCTTAGTATGTCAGCCACGCTTTTATTGTAGATGTTCATGTGGAGAAAATGAAGTACCCACACGGCCCTTAGCACCGGATTAGATACGCTAGCTCTGCAGCTATGATGACAGATCATCTCAAATAATTAACTCATCTGATGTTAATAGATGAGCATCATGGACGTCTGATGGAATAAACGCCTCAACATGGGGTAAACTTGGTAAATGCAAGACTACCCAGAAAAACTAGCCTATAATGCCCGACGTCGTATGGCTTAAATTCCCCACCTAAACAATAAAACTACATATATTTGTCAAGTGAGATTACAGAGGGCGGGCATCGGAGACTATCATTCCACCAGCAAAATCCTACCATATACAGGTAATAAATTAAACACCGATTATTGTTCCCCTTTGTTCCAATATGTATATGTATCCAGTTTGAACACTGCATCTGTGCAGTTGCCACTACTTTGAAAGTAAAGTAATATTAAACTTCGAAAGCTCTGCAAAAACAGATATCGATTTGTTGGCGTCGTTCTTGCTCTAAGTACCCATGTGTATATTATTTACATGTAGTTGTATCCAAGACGAGTTTCGACCTGTTGGAAGAAGACGTGACGGCATTCTCTCGATCCCCAGTGAAGCTATTCCACATTCAGCTAGCCAACGAGGAGCTCAAATCATTCGTGTAGTATTTTACGCCTTTTAATATGTCATTAACTTGCTTATCCGATAAAAATCGCAAAGTATTGCCACTCGAAAGGCATTTCATTTCTTCCGGGAGAGATTTACCACAAGCCGTCGCCGACATTATCCGATAAACTAGAATAAATTCCAATAAGTTAGACGATCAATATCAAATGGCTATCTAACTCGAATCACCAAAATTCAATTAATCAGAGTACGTCCTTTAGGGTGTTATTTCGTTTATTCTTCGTTGGTGATAAATCGGTACATTAATCCGTCGCAACTACGTTGAAACTATTCCCGGTACACATAAACTCTTCGAAACGGAAGAAACTGGGGAATTCCATGATATTTGCGCTGTTGAAATATGTCAATAACATCTAGATAGAAAAAATAACCCAACAATTTCAATACCCTAAACAAGGCTATAACTAGCATGATACACATTCTCTTTCATAAATAACTCAAATTACAACACATATAAGGGAAGTGGGAAGAGGTGCCGACATACTGACAGGGTCACATGACTTCACAGTATAGTCTTCCGGTTAATCTATTCTAAAGCACATACCAAGAATCTAAAGATTCGTGATATGTGTTGTATCCCAGGTACACTTTTATTGTATCTGTTCATGTGGCAACTTGGATGATATGACCACACGGCCCCTAGCACCGGCATAAGCGGTATTAGATACAAATCTAGAGAGCTATGATAAAAATGCTCTGACAACTCGTATATTGGTAATTGGTGAGCTGTTTCGCTGTGACAACTCGTACACTGGGGATTGGTGAGCTGTATCGTCGTCAGATGAGAATGACGACATTTAACACAAAAGACTAGTCTGTAAGGCCCGATGTCGACCGATGTAAGACATGTGCCGGATGATCAAACCCTAGTCACCCTACAAATGCCGTTATTGTACAGGGCAATTATCATGAGAACAGTTCAAAGAACAGTTTGCTGACGGAAGGATGTCAAATGCGTGTCCAACTCCTTGCGTAATTCGTTGACGAGCATCCGGCAAGGTTAAAGAGACGGCAGTGATCTTTCTCCTCGACATCTGGTAATGACATGATTGAACCTAACACGTAATAAGCTAACTTTATGGAAGAACATCTTCAGGATGCATATGAATTTGAAACAATTACAACACATATAAGGGAAGTGGGAAGAGGTGCCGACATACTGACTGCGTCACATGACTTCACAGAATAGTCTTCTGGTTAACCTATTCTAAAGCACTTACCAAGAATCTAACGATTCATGATATGTGTTGTATCTCAGGTACGCTTTTACTGTACCTGTTCATGTGGCAACTTGACCGGCATAAGCGGTATTAGATACAAATCTAGAGAGCTATGATGGAAATGCTCTGACAACTCGTATACTGGTAATCTGTGAGCTGTTTCGCTGTGACAACTCGTACATTGGAGATTGGTGAGCTGTATCGTCGTCAGAAAAATTACAACACATATAAGGGAAGTGGGAAGAGGTGCCGACATACTGACTGCGTCACATGACTTCACAGAATAGTCTTCTGGTTAACCTATTCTAAAGCACATACCAAGAATCTAACGATTCATGATATGTGTTGTATCTCAGGTACGCTTTTATTGTACCTGTTCATGCGGCAACTTGGATGATATGACCACACGGCCCCTAGCACCGGCATAAGCGGTATTAGATACAAATCTAGAGAGCTATGATGGAAATGCTCTGACAACTCGTATACTGGTAATTGGTGAGCTATTTCGCTGTGACAACTCGTACATTGGAGATTGGTGAGCTGTATCGTCGTCAGATGTAAATGACGGCATTTAACACAATAGACTAGTCTGTAAGGCCCGATGCCGACCCAGCATCAACTTCCCACAAATGCCAACATATATCAAAGACCAAAAGGTCTGCACAGGGGGCGGGCCTCGGGGACGAAACGTCCACCAGCAGAATCTCGCCATATACAGGAAAAATTACAACACATATAAGGGAAGTGGGAAGAGGTGCCGACATACTGACTGCGTCACATGACTTCACAGAATAGTCTTCTGGTTAACCTATTCTAAAGCACATACCAAGAATCTAACGATTCGTGATATGTGTTGTATCTCAGGTACGCTTTTATTGTACCTGTTCATGTGGCAACTTGGATGATATGACCACACGGCCCCTAGCACCGGCATAAGCGGTATTAGATACAAATCTAGAGAGCTATGATGGAAATGCTCTGACAACTCGTATACTGGTAATTGTTGAGCTGTTTCGCTGTGACAACTCGTACATTGGAGATTGGTGAGCTGTATCGTCGTCAGATGTAAATGACGGCAATTAACACAAAAGACTAGTCTGTAAGGCCCGATGTCAACCCAGCATCAATTTCCCACAAATGCCAACATATATCAAAGACCAAACGGTCTGTACAGGGGGCGGGCCTCGGGGACGAAACGCCCACCAGCAGAATCTCGCCATATACAGGTAAAAATTACAACACATATAAGGGAAGTGAGCAGAGGTGCCGACATACTGACTGCGTCATATGACTTCACAGAATAGTCTTTTGGTAAACCTATTCTAAAGCACATACCAAGAATCTAACGACTCGAGATATGTGTTGTATCTCAGGTACGCTTTTATTGTATCTGTTCGTGTGGCAACCTGAATGATATGACCACTCGGCCCCTAGCACCGGCATAAGCGATATTAGATACAAATCTAGAGAGCTATGATGGAAATGCTCTGACAACTCGTATACTGGTAATTGGGGAGCTGTTTCGCTGTGACAACTCGTACATTGGTGAGCTGTATCGTCTTCATATGTAAATGACGGCAATTAAAACAAAAGACTAGTCTGTAAGGCCCGATGTCGACCCAGCATCAACTTCCCACAGATGCAAACATATATCAAAGACCAAAAGGTCTGTACCGGGGGCGGGCCTCGGGGACGAAACGCCCTCCAGCAGAATCGCAGTTCTCGCCTGTCCACTAGTAGGGTACAAATTTAGCGAGTATTCGGGAACTTTTACAACTGTTATCACGCGAGTAGAAGATATAATATATGACACATCTCCTAGTATCGGTACCTGGGCATGCATGGCGTGGGGAAGACACTTTTCCCAAAAATGTGCTATATCACTGAGCTGATGCTGGTTGCACATGCACCCGAGATTCTCAACGCAAATAGCATGCTACACTGGGCGAATATTATTAAAAGCTAAAATAATTGACATATTTGACATATACTAGTGCTTGTATGACAGCAACAGCGACCTACAGACGAGTTTAATATATTAAGCTTATAAAACTGACAAATTTTATGTCCAGCAGGAATTGATTACAGTATTGGTTTTTCATTTATACGTTATGGTAATGGGATGCCTCGCGTGGCTGGTGGATATCCAACTCGACGTCCACTCAACAGTTCAGACAAGCCCATGTAGGTGAACAGACACATCTGAGGTTTCCCTGTCAACACACATATGGTATTGACGATGGTTGAGAACTAATGTCCTCGAAGAGATTTGCCAAATATAACTACTTTCC
This sequence comes from Hanleya hanleyi, assembly GCA_036873755.1. Classification (NCBI taxonomy): domain Eukaryota; kingdom Metazoa; phylum Mollusca; class Polyplacophora; order Lepidopleurida; family Hanleyidae; genus Hanleya; species Hanleya hanleyi. The sequence goes on along the minus strand of JAVTVY010036835.1, from coordinate 139,206 downwards.
CAATGGTGTGTCACGAGCACAGTTTACTCAGTCTCGCTCAGGATATGGGATTATCGTCTTTGACTGGTCATTCATTAAACAGACATGTTCCATCCAGAGAAACCCATATCCACAGCCCCATAACCGCGAGATATGCTTTGGCGAAGTTGTCAGAGCTGATCACGATCAGACAGGAGTCCAGATATCGACCAAACACCATGGTTAACCCTGCCAGGCTTGGGCGTTTAAGGTCTATTTCACCCTGGTTGTTGGCGGTGAGTGCGTTGGGCGGGGTATTCCGCCCCCGATTTATTTTCGTTACCCTTTGGGTTAGAGGGCTGAAACTTTGCATAATATATATTTGGGTCAAGCTCTGCAAGAGAATGCGAAATCCATTTCTCGATTTTTCCATTTTTTAAATTTTGTTTTCTATATTTTTTCTGAGAAACTAAATATGATAGAGAATAATTAGTTTGGCAGAATAAATTACTTTTATACCATTTTAGGCAACAAACATGCGAAAAACGGGACAGAAAAGATCGAAAACAGGACTTTCTGAGGACACATTGTGACTGCCATTTTTAATACTACATGATCTTTTGTACCTAAGATTAAGCAAATAGTTCCAACATGAGATCATAAAAGATACACGAGAAAGTCAGAAGTTTCATCTATCTCTGACAAGTTTGGTGGGGGAAGGGGTCATAATGATCCCAAATCAGATTAACATGAAGAGGTTACTGTTGAGGAATTCGGCAGTTCTCAATTTTACTGAAAAGATATGCCATAATAAATATGTTCCTGGTGAGACGATCCACGTCGTCGGCTCATGAAAGCTGACGTAGGATTGAAAGCCGTAGGATTGACTCTGATTTAATGAGCGTAACATGTATGTCTGTGATGATAGGATTATACGGCAAACTTTGATTATCATGGACGTGAAAAGTCAGTATGGTCCTTCATGAACACCACATGATGGGCATGACTTCTATATTCACACAATCCAATGTTGTCCTTTTGACAGCAACGTCACAATCTGAAGTATTGTGCATTTTCAATAGACATTAAACACAACATGTGGACTTATCTGGTAATTCGTAATGTTGGCATCATCGGCTCGCATGGTTGTGTATTGACATTTTTATCTATTCAAGTATTATTTCTTGTCTTAGCTTCCGAACAACATTGCAATCATCTGCAGGTTTCGATCTCGAGCTCTCGAGTTCACAACCTCCGGTCATGGGTAACGGGCTCGAGTTGGCAATCTTCGGACTCGGGTAACTGAGTTTCCTGGCTTCCATGGAAGTTCCGAGCCTCCTATCTCAGGTAACTAACTAGAGTTTTCAACCGTCGATGCCTGGTAACTGGCTAGAGTTCACCACCTTCGGGCTTAGATGAGTGCCTCGAATGAACAATTTGTATTGATCAGTGTATATATATATATATATCCAATTGTGTACATTGCAGCGAGGTGTTATCGCCGGAGAGGATTGTGAAAAGAGAGGATCGAAAAATAGTAAATATCCGCTAAAATTTCAATTACATACACATGTGTCCACTAAAAGGGAATGTATTTCAAAATCCTGAAACGCTCTCTATCAGACTCCTGGTGTATTAAATGGGAACGTATGGCTAATGCTGAACGCACTCGATTTCGATTTTTATCGATTATCGAAATCTTTGACTCTGCGAAGACGTCGCTTTTAGTTAGCATGGATTGTTCAGCGGATACTTGAACTAGGTAGCGATGTTACCAGAATAGGACCAAATTAAATTACTCAAATACAATCGAACGCCAGATTATCAAGAACGGTTTCTTGACAGTTGAACTACTCCAAGATAATCTAAATTAATGCCTATCTAATTCGCGTTGTCGGTTTCGATGTCAAACGGTTTCGTCTAAACCCTGTTCCGCGGTCAGCAATGCTCGGCATTTGAGGAATAAAGCTAACACGTTCCCGGTAATTGAGCTTATACAACTCGATACAGATTTGATCCCTGGCATTTCTGATATTATTTAGAAGTAAACGAAAACCCAAAATTGTCGATCATAGAATATAAATACAACTCTCGGAAATAGACTAAGCACGTATTTATTGATTTGATGTTGGAATGTTTAGTGGAGACTGAATGAATCCCTTGAAATATAATAATGAATGAAAAAGATCTTCCGATTGCTGAATATCGATCTACTTTAGACTGCACAATAAATTTGTACTCTTGATATATCGCCAGTTACTATTAAACAAGACAGTATTTCTATAAAAAGAAAGCTAGATTTATCTTAATATTCTACATCTTGGCATATACGATATCGCAAAATAAAAAAAAGTAAAGCTGTTGAACATTGGAGGTAGATTGGTAGATTGAAACGCACTGAAATGCAAATATGTACTAAAGTCTGTCCAGTATAGCTAGCCTACTTTGGTAAAAAATATGTCAAGATCGGTCAACGTGAATAGGCTTCTAATTATAATCATTGGTTGCAAGTGTACATGTACTGTAGCGTAAAATTTGAATGGCCGAGCCATGTCCTCGAGATACTTAAATAACTAGAATTTGACCTTGATGAAATAGGTCAAGGTCAATTAAATTTGGAAGGCTTCTAGTTCATCACCAGTTGCATAGGGTAGAGTACCGACTTTTTAGCCACAATACTTTCACGCAAAGATAGACTTTTCAGACGCCATGCTTATGCCATCTTTATCGTATTAATTGTGCATACAGACTACAGATCGTTTTGTAAATGTCACAGTACATGTATATTATAATGTGTTCTAATTTCCAGTGCTGTTTGTTTTGACAAAGCTTTTGCCGATATTTCATTTCATGACCTTAAAAGTCAGGTATTGTAAAACATCCATGTACACAAAACTACTCACCCGGGACCTCACGGGTGTGGTCCTATTCCTTTCACACCCGGGAACTCCACGGGTGTCCCAGTTAGTCGCCTCTTACGACAGGCTCTCTGGGGGGCTAAGACCTATTCTTACCATGACCTGGTATGGAATGGTTCGACGATACTTAGTAGAGCTAGAGTTTTATTGTCAATTTGTTGTCGTTCTTGCACTACTGTGTATATACAGCAAATCGGAGCGATATGCAAGGGGTGGGGACATTTGACGACGTCTGGCGACTAAAAAGCAACCGTATGACTGCAGAAAAGCTTCCCTTGGCACCTCACATTCAGACCCGCGAATACAGTGGATTCTCGAACGTAACCTTAGTATCTCAGCCGCGCTTTTATTGTAGTTGTTCATGTGGAGACAATGAAGTATCAACCCGGCCCCTAGCACCGGATTAGATACGCTAGCTCTGGAGCCGTGATGACAGATCAGCTCAAATAATTAACTCATCTGATGTTAATAGATGAACATGGTGGACGTCTGATGTAATAAACGCCTCAACATGGGGTAAACCTGGTTAATGCAAGAATACCCAGAAAAACTAACCTGTAATGCCCGACGTAGTACGGCTTAAATTTCCCACCTAAACAATCAAACTACATATGTTTGTCAAGTGAGATTACAGAGGGCGGGCATCGGGGACTAACGGTCCACGAGCAAAATCCTACCATATACAGGTAATAAATTACACACTGATTAATGCTCACCTTTGTATCAATATGTATATGTTTCCAGTTTGACCACTGCATCCGTGCAGTTGTCACTACTTTGAAAATAAAGTAAGATTAAACTTCGAAAGCTCAGCAAAAACAGTTTTCGATTTATTGTCGTCGTTCTTGCTACACCTAGTACCCATGTATATGATTTACATGTAGTTGTATCCAAGACGAGTTTCGACCTGCTGGAAGAAGACGTTACGGCAATCTCTCCATCCCCAGTGATGTTATTCCAAATTCAGCTGGCAACGAGGAGCTCAAGTCATCTGTGTTACACTCAATCATTCCCCGTTGCGTAGCATTTTACGCCTTTTAATCTGTCATTTAACTTGCTTATCCGATAAAATTCGCAAAGTATTGCCACTCGAAAGGCATTTCATTTCTTCCGGGACAGATTTACCAGAAAGCGTCGTCGACATTATCAGATAAACTAGAATAAATTCCAATAAGGAAGACGATCAATATCAAATGGCTATCTAACTCGAATCACCAAAATTCAATTAATCAGTTTACGTCCTTTAGGGTGTATTCCGTTTATTTTTCGTTGGTGATAAATCGGTACATTAATCTGCCGCAACTACGTTGAAACTATTCTCGGTACACATAAACTCTTCGAAACTGAAGAAACTGGGGAATTCCATGATGTTTGCGCTGTTGAGATATGTCAATAACATCTACACTGTTATAAATTACCGTTGTTTCACAGTAAATGTATGTTGGAGTTTACAGTACATTCAATCGTAAACACATTAATCTGTAAATTGAACTGTGATATTTCAGTTGACATCAACTGCAATGGGTAAACTGCGCACACACGGAACATAAAATTCTTGTTTTCTCTGAAAGGAGGTTGATATCTTTGCACACGAAACGCTCAGTTGCAGGAAACATCCGACACCGGCGTTGTACGATACAACATTTAGAGCATTATCAGAAGACGCGCTGGGACGGACGCAGCGGCTAACTTTAATTTTCGGTCTACAGTACGGAATGGTTTTGGTTTTGTCCATCTTCACATTTCAAGCTATGTACTACACTAACGTTCCGTCATTTAGTGTTCGACTTGCACATGCGAAGATGGGTTTTATCTGACTTGGGAGTTGTATCCTGCTATTCGTGTAATAATTGCACAGATTCGTTCGTGATTATTTACGAAGCTTGTGGAGATCGCATTTGTAAACACGAAGAGCAATGGCCATTTCGGCCTTTCAGTGACCTACGTTGCCGCGGAACCGATAATTGTAGACAATGATGTCACATAATTGTATTGTTTAAAGTATGTTAGAACACCGGTAATTGTAAATTACAGGAGTACCCAAATTTTACAGTTGAATGCCTGTCAATAAACGGTAATTATAAAATACGGTGCAACATTTTACAGTTCAATGTTCAATTTAACTGTGAATTTACGATGTGATTTATAACAGTGTAGATAAAAAAATAACCCGACAATTTCAATACCCCGAACAAGGCAATAACTAGCATGATATACATTCTCTTCCATAAATAACTTAACGACATGTGTCAAAGGATCCCAAATCACCCAACAAATGGCGTTATTGTACAGGGCAATTATCATGAAAACAGTTGAAAGAACAGTTTGCTGACGGAAGGATGTCAAATGCGTGTCCAACTCCCCGCGTAATTCGTTGACGAGCATCCGGCAAGGTGAAAGAGAAGACAGTGATCTTTCTCCTAGACATCTGGTAATGATATGATTGGACCCAACACGTAATAAGCTAACTTTATGGAAGAACATCTTCAGGATGCATATGAATTTGAAACAATGCTCATTACACAGGACAAAAGCACTACAAAAAAAACTTATGCATCAATGCCGGCGGCAAATATTTGTAGATTATAATCTCCGTATTGCAAGCCGATTACGTGTTCAACTAATGAATACAGGTCGTGATGCATCATTATGGCAACAACAAAAAAACACGTTGATTTGTTTGTTTTCATTAAAGATTTGATAAATGTAGTTCGCGCAACGATCCATCTGAAAATTGTGGTGTTAGCCGGAAGTTGAGTGCCTGTTGGAAACATGAGCACATGAAGCGCATGTCGAACTAGGACGTTGAATGTTCCGTCCTCTGGTTGACGTATTAAGTGACTTCCCATAGCCTGATGTAAAAGTTTGCGTTGAGGCATTATATGGGACCCATCATGAGGCCACTACTTATCTGTTGATTTGTGTCATTGTTGAATCCTAGATCGACTTTCCGTACACATCAATCAAATCCGCTTGTTGCACTATTTGAAGTTTTTAGTAACTCGCAGTCCAATCTTACACATTTTCCTGCAGGCCGTACAAATGGATAACTTGGTCAAGTAGGATCTTCGATTTGGTTTCTCAGTCAAAATAAAATAGTAGTAATGAAATTTATTCGCGGAATTAATCATAAAAGAAATATTACCAACGTGTAAACCACGAACGGGTGATACAATCCTGTCGGTTCACGATATGGAAGTAGTTGGATCACTCCACGGCACGTCAGCGAACTATGGCTCGAGAAAACACGTGTTACACGTCCAATTTCAAGATGACTACTCCCATGATAACTGAATTCAGATATCCAGCGGCCGCAATGACATGATTGGCCCTATCATGTAATAAGCTGACTTTGTGAAAGAACATCTGTCGGGATAATATAAGTTTGAAACAACGCTCATTACACAGAGAAATAGCACTATAATATGGTTACCGTAATAACTGCATGACTCTGGATATCATACACATACAACCAATAAGCCAAAAGTGTTCAACTTTAGAACACCGAAGAGACAACTTGTTCTGATGTAACAGTTTTCGAACACTTTTTGATGTTTTCGAATAAATAGGAACAGCAGTGTTCAAAATCTTTCCATTCAGTCGTATTCTAAACGCGAACACTGATGTTCAATTGTAGTGACACAAAACCACAACGTTTAAAAAGGTGCTCTCGGTTTTTCAGAACATCAAAAGGGGTTCCGTTGTAACAGTTTTAGAACATTCGTTTGGTGTTCTTGAATAAATAAAAACAGCAGTGCTCAAAATTTGAATTATTTCTTTCATTAAGTCTTGTCCAAATTACAATGACACTCAACACAAGAAAGCCTATGTTGAATAGCCGTATTCAAGAACATTTTTTTATATTTAAAAAACAGAAGCGTTAATCTGAAACGTATGTGAAACATGGACATTTTTCATAGCATCAATAACATATGTGGGAGTCGTATTTGATTCATACATACATTATACTTATCTACAATGCGAGCCAAATTAAACTGAATCACATAAACAAGTTTTGCTCCTGTGTCTTGTGCTATTGAAATTTGTAAAGAATAAATTGCATTTCAAATCACCACAAATCGTTAAATTTGATTACTAACTCAGAACCACACATGTATTATGTGCAAAGCATATCATTCACACGTGTAAAGAATCGCATATTTTTTCTCTCGCGGGAATCATATTCCCATATAATACTCTCTAAAACCTGTGCGGGATAACGTGCTGGGATGATTCGTTCCACTCAAGCATATTGAATGAGCGCGTGCGACGTAGGCTGACCAACCGCGACGCTCGACATCAGATGAATGTTGTTGATACTGATTAAAATAATGATTTAAAATATATGGGGGAAAAATCCGATATTAACTTCATCAAGCGGTGAAAATTGCCACACTCTGAAAGGAAAATACATCCCAACCTCGCCTGGCTGCTCGATCCTATCGGCTCGGTTGAGATGTATTTCCCTTGAGATGGAATTTTCATCTCATGATCAAGTTATTTCGGATCCTCTTAATCTATCATGTGAGACACGTGGGATTTGCGGGGATTAAACATATCGCGAGATTTGGGGAGTTGAAATACAAGTGATTCATAGAAACTTTCAATGTTCACCAGTCCAGGTGCATGTTGGCTCGCATTAGATTTTCTTCTAGTGGTCACGTAAAGCTATAGCTGATGGTAGGCCAAATGTCAGTTACATAAGATTCACATGTAGTGATAGTTAGCATGTGTACCATTACGCAAGTTACCAAATTGCAATAAGAAGTCAAATATTTGCTCTGCTGGGAATCGAAACCACGTCGAATCTACAGTATGGCTATGTCATACAGAAATATGGTATGATAGAAAATTCAACTGTTCTGTACTTGGCTTGACATTAATGAGAATGGCATTATTTGAGTATAGACATCGCAAAGATAAAACGAGTAAAAAATCCTAATATTTAATAATATAAAATTTCATCATTTACTTGAAATATACGAAAGTATCATCAAATTATTCTAGACCAGAATGGACTTCGTGAAAAAAACATCCAAGAAACAAAAAGTAGCTTCAGTACATCACACACAGGACGCTGTCAAATTTTCGCAGACATAACATTTAGTTAGCAAATACCCTGGATAGGCATTCGGAACTCCCGAGCGGAAATCTACGAAGGGGACTGATTCTACGCTCGGGGGACGACAACATGAATTTCCTATGAATCTCCAGATGTGACGCGGCTCCGAAGCCCAATCACTCTCGCGGAAGCCTTAATCCCCGACCAGCAAATATTTCCCTGCGAGTCTCTGATTTACGTCAGATATTCTAAAAACTGTTTATTTTTTTCATTCGAAGCACGTTTCAATAGAAATCCATCAGTTTAAATGGTACTCACGCCACGTATTGGCAAGATATAATTCCTGTGACGTCACTGACAGTTCCCTGACAGACCGAAACACACGTGACCACGCTCTAGTCCAATATGGCGTCAATGGCCTCCGATGGACATCTCAAACCGGAGATCCCCGAGAAGTTGCGAATGCCTGGATAGGCAGTGTTGTTATTACAATTGATGAAATGCCACGAAAGATCATTATAAAATATTTCTTCTTCAAAGTTGAAATATATTTCTGTCAGGTATAGGATTGGTCACTCTGCTGATAGAAGATATTTTATGACAAATAATCAAATATTGATATGTCGTACAAAAGTAGATCTGTTTATAGGAGATGAAGAAATAGCTCATGGGAATATAGACATCGATATATCGCAAGAATTTCTGACGCTTCTCGAATGCATCACATTTAAGATCAAAGCATGATAGGGTGTTCCATTCTCACCTAATTTTCATTTAGATCCATTTTCATTACCGTGATATCTTAATCTTGATTTTTTTCATTTCCGTTTCAGGTTTATTTAGATCCATTTTCATTACCGTCTACATATGGCATCAATAAACCGTGATATCTTAATACTAGTTTCTTTCATTTCCGTTTTAGGTGATACATCATCACTGAATTCTCTAGCAGTCCGCAAAATTGAGAAGTTATAAAACTGAATTTCGATACGGAAGCGGGAGGGAGAGGCAACATTATGCTGTCTTGTTGGCAAGAAACCAGCATATATAATGCCTGCATGGAGTTTACTGCTAATATTATCTGATGAATTAGGTATTTAATTTGATAACGATCTTAATCAACGTTACAAAACATTGTTGCAGAAACTTATAAAACAGGGCTACACAACCAAGCGCCTCCACTTAAAAGTTTCTCAAATCTGACGATACATATCGCATGCTGATAGCAAAATACGAGCGTAGCGTGCAAGATCTATGGCGTTAAGTTTCGTAACTTGTGTCTAATTCCGCTTAACCCGGGGCTAGGGGCCGTATGAACCCATGTACTTCAAGATCGTCATGGTGCTCATATGGACAGTCACAATCAAAGCGTGACTGAGATACATCATTCTCTAGATGACGACTTTACAACGATTATTATGAATTAAGAATACTGATCAGCGATACGGATTTTATATTTTTGGAACATCATGATGTCTTGTCGGCATCATTGAAAACTGTTGACCGCTTCTCTATTGCAGGAAACAAGCCTATGTTTATGTATACTATGATTGTCTTTTTGAATTTGCTGCTAATACTGTTATATGGAATATGGAATAGGTCTTTGGATTATGGGCGCGGATATTCTTTAATGGACGACGGCTGAATTATGAACGACGGACTAGACGCTTGTAACTTCGATTATTGACCAGAATTAACGACGGCTGGCTACTGCATGTATGACCCGACGTTTGTATTAGTGTCTGAAATTTGTCACAAAATGTGAGAAACTATTGAAGACGCTGATTGGAATCGTCACATTTTACACAGGATCTATTAATCCTACTGGACCAGATATGTATACTCCCTTTACAGGCCCTTCCGTGATATGATTGTTCAATAAGAGGTATTTGACGAAGTTAAATCATCTCTCTCTCGTGATCTCTCAATCGAAAAAATCCAGAAAGCCATGCATATGAAGGACTCTTTAGCTAACAGCGTCAGTTGGAAAAAATACTTGGCAGAACGCCCCCTTCTCTCTCATATGGAGTTAATATGTATGGAATCAGCTTAGTATGAACAAGACCTTGAGATTATGAGCGCTGTTATACGCCATGGACGTACGGATGAGACATAACCTTTTGGCGATTTAGCAATGGAACGCAAAAAACGCAGTCCTCGCCTGTCCACTATTACGGAACAAATTTGGTGAGTGTGCGGGAAACTTTTACAACAGTTATCACGCGACCAGAAGATATAATATATGACACATCTAGTACCGGGGTGACGGTAACATCCGATGCATCCAGTGTCCGGGGGACACTCGCGTCTAGACGTAAGTGTTCCAAGACACTAAAATCTGGATTTTAATTGTCCGTCGGGCTGAATTCGGATCAGGCATGGGAATTGTTACAATTGAGAAAAGTCTGAAATCTACTTCAAAAATTCTGAAATTTTCCACCCCCTACCAGGAATATGACATTTTTGGGGGCATTTCAGACAAAACCGACAACCTTCGATTTTTCAAAATTTTGATAAAAAAGTCTGAAATCAGCCTATTGAAGGAAAATCCCCTGTCCTGGGACACTGGCTTCCAGGAGACGAACGTCCTAGCCGATGTGGAAGCGCCCATATTCCGCCAGATGTCATGGATCGGGCCCTATATTTATGAGAAGGGACGTTCCTGTCTAGAATTCAGTGACCTGGACACTAACGACATCAGGACCCTGGTTTCTGCTGATAGGGGGACAACTGTTTAATTTCGTATCTGATGATACCATGGTCCCCGGACCCTCATATCTGTCGGACCACGGTTGCTTCCACACCAGTACCTGGACGTGGGGGTGACACTTTCCCAAAATATGCTATATCACTGAGCTGATGCTGCTTGCACATGCACCCGAGATTCTCATTGCAAATAGCATGCTACACTGGACGAACAGATTATTTTATTGGCTATATTATTAAAAGTTAAAATAATAGACATATAGACATATTCTAGTTCTAATATGACAGCAACAGCGAACTACAGACGAGTTTACTATATTAAGCTTATTAAAATGACAAATTTATGTCCAGCAGAAATTGATTACAGTATTGGTTTTTCATTTATACGTTATGTTAATGGGATGCCTCGCGTGGCTGGTGGATATCCAATTCAACGTCCACTCAACACTTCCGACAATCTCCACATAGAAGAACAGGCACGTCTGAGGTTTCGCTGTCAACACACATATGGTATTAACGATGGTGAGGACTAATGTCCCTGTGAAGATAGCTACTTATAGCTATTTTCCCAAATGTTGTGTCACCAGCACCATTTATTCAGTCTGGTAGAGGATATGGGCTTATCGTCTTTGACTGATCATTAATTAAAAAGACGTGTTGTATCCATTCTTCGGCGAAGCCGTCAGAGCTGATCATGCTCATAAGAGGAGTCTTGATATCGATCAAACAATATGGTTAAACCTGCCAGTCTTGTGCGTTTTAAGGTCTATCTAAGCCTGGCTGTGCGGGGTGAGGGGGTATTTTGCCCCTCTATTTATTTTCGTTACCCTTAGGGTAGAGGGCTGAAACTTTGCAAACTATTTATTTGGGTCAAGCTCCACAAGAAAATGCTGAGAAACTAATTAATGTGATAGATAATAATTAGTTTGGCAGATTAAATTACTGTTATGCCATTTTAGGCAAGAAAAACGTGAAAAACTGTACAGAAAAGATCGAAACATGACTTTCCGAGGACAATTTGTGACCGCCATTTTTAATTCTACATGATGTTTTGTGTCTAAGAATATGCAAAATGAGACCACTATAATTCACGAAAAGGTCAGAAGTTTCATCTATCTCTGACAAGTTTGGTGGGGGCAGGGGTCATAATGACTCGATGCCAGATAGGGTTAACATGAATAGATTACTGTCGAGACATTCGGCACTTATCAATTATCTGCCCGTTTCGGTCTCGGGTAACTGGCTCGAGTTCACCACGTCCGGTCTTGGGTAACGGGCTCGAATTGGCAACCTTCGGACTCGAGTAACAGAGTTCCCAGCCTTCGATGGAAGTTCCCAGCCTCCGATCTCAGGTAACTAACTAGAGTTTCAAACCTTCGATGCCTGGTAACTGGCTAGAGTTCACCACCTTCGGGTTCAGATAAGTGGCTCGAATGAACAGCTTTTATTGATATGTGTATATATGTATCCAATTGTGTACATCGCAGGGAGGAGTTATCGCCGGGGAGGATTGTGGCTAAAAATAGTCAACAGGTGAGGTTTAATGGAAAAATAGTAAATATCCGCTAAGTTTCAATTACATGTACATGTATCCACTAAAAGGGAATATATTTCAAAATCCTGAAACGCTATCTACTAGATGGACTCCTGGTGTATTAAATCGGAACGTATGGCTAATGCTGAACGCACTCGACGTTGAAGACGAGTTCGATTTTTTATCGATCCGTCGGGCCTTCGTAGGGAAAAATCGAAATCTTTGACTCTGCGAAGACGTCGCTTTTAGTTAGCATGGATTGTTCAGCGGATACTTGATCTAGGTAGCGATGTTACCAGAATAGGACCAAATTAAATTGCTCAAATACTATCGAACGCCAGATTATCAAGAACGGGTTCTTGACAGTTGAACTACTCCAAGATAATCTAAATTAATGCCTATGTAATTCGCGTTGTCGGTTTCGATGTCAAACGGTTTCCGCTAAACCCCGCTCCGTGGTCAGCAATGCTGGATATTCGAGGAATAAAACCAACACGCTCCCGGTAATTGAGCTTACACAACTCGATACAGATTTGATCCCTGACATTTCTGATATCATTTAGAAGTAAACGAAAACCCAAAATTGTCGATCATAGAATATAAATACAACTCTCGGAAATAGACAAAGCACGTATTTATTGATTTGGTGTTGGAATTTGTAGTGAAGAATGAATGAATCCCTTGAAATATAATAATGGATAAAAAGGATCTTTCGGTTGCTGAATATCGATACACTTTAGTATTAGTTATTATTTTACCTACTATACACTTGTATCATGAGAGTATATGTATTGAATGTATTTGCTAACCTGTACGTTTTGACTCTGACAGGGTGTAATCGTACAATATATTTTTATCTTGATATATCGCCCGTTACTACTGAAGAAGACCATAATGATATAATAAGAAAACTATCTATTTATCTTTGTATATTGTATCTTACATTTACGATAGTGCTAAATAAAAACTAAAGTAAATTCAACATTGGAGATGGAACGAACGCAAATGTCTGAAAACGCAAATATTTACTAAAATCTGTCTATTATAACTAGTCGTCTACTTTGCTAAAAATAGGTCAAGGTCGATCAACTTTAGTGCATCTAATTAATCACCAGTTGCGTATGTACTGTAAAGTAAAATTGAAGGGCCGAACCAGGATACCTCCAGAACTTCAATAACTAGAATTTCACCTTGGGAAAATAGGTCAAGGTCAGTCAAATTGAGAAGACTTCTAGTTCATCACGAGCTGAAATCATGATATTTATATTTGAATATCAATAGCAAATTCATAGAATTTTTTTTGCTAGTTTCAAGAATCGCGATCACTTTATCCTAATCGTTCTAATTTCATGCGCGATCTTTTCCAGCCTTTTTGTTCACTGTAACGTGCAGTCACGAGGCACAGGGGTGAAGCTATATTTCTCCGAATATAGGTTCGCCAAACGCGACTCGTCATTCCCAGACCACATGGCGCTTTGACTTCGAAACCATCGCCGATGCCGAACATTTAGCGTACACTAAACAGAAGTGACACGGGATTTTTGTTGGAAGGAACAAAAAAAGTCGAGGGTCACTTCACTAAAAGAAAGCTCATATCTCGGTGCGTGATATAAAGTCGCACCCTTTAGCCAACGAGATCTACAACAAGATGAAATTGAATTTGGGTAACAGAGAAGTCCAGAGTGGAATAATGATCTCGCCATTCTGTTTGTCGATTTCTATGTTTATTCCTAACATAGATAAAGAGAAAATAGCATGCTAGGTCAATGTATCTTTATGAGGGATCCATGTATCGTAATGGGGGTTATATACTGGGATTGAGTTTTTTTTATGATAGATCTCAAATGCTTTCACGCTGACCGAAAGCTGGTCCATTAGCAAATTAATGTAGTGTAGACCCCATAATATATACGTACTTGTGATCTCCAAAACCTACTTGACCTAGAATCCTTGACATGTCCTCTACGATGACCGGTACTAGACACGAACTATGTTTGGCCAGATGAATGAAAGGTAATAGCACTCTGGAAATTATTTTCAATGCTACAGAACACAAATGAATGTGATCGTTACTTCACCGTGGGAAGGCGACGAGAGGTCAACAAGGAGATGTCGGGTTCCAGATTTTGGTAGGAATGATATGAAATAATAAATGAACTCTAAGAAAAATACGCCGTTACAGCTATTATATTAAGTGGGATAAGGCATGTTCACGCAAATGACGCTGCATGGACGTCCTGGTTGTAAGAATAATGGAAAAGTCAATAAAAACTGTTCTAAACAAATTACTAAAAGAAGTAGGCAAATTTGAGTAGTAACAATATTCTGTGCTGCTAATGGGAAATTTGGAGGCCCTTGCCCCTGTACCCTTGTCCCTTAAGCTACTACGATAATAGCTCCTCTCCGTGCAGCAATTTAATCAACAGCGGCATCTTGATATTTCACTGAGGCAGAATAACTTTTATGAAATAACTATCATCCATGAGAGATAAAATGGATCACTGAGCCACCTCTGACTGATATTGATACAGAGATGTATTATTATATTATATGTAGCGAATCAGTAATATAGACGGAACAATTGATAGATTTTGGCAACAGTAGCTTTTGCACCATATCTCGACAATACTTGCAAAGTGAGCACTGTTACTGACCTCGAAAACTCCGAATACAGGACCACTTATCTCTGGAACAACAAAGGATAGAGAACTGACACTCCGTGACTTTGTATTTTATCATATTGGGGTCATTTTGAGCCTATTTCCATGCCCCCCCCCCCCAAGTGGAGGATCGTGAGTAAATTGAAGATAGCGTCCAGAAAAGCGATATTTTTGTTATTTCTACTTTTCCGCGAGGGGAAGTGGGAAAAACTAATTTATTTCAAATCAGATTAATATTTACTAATTTGTCATGCAGTTTTTGCAGAAAAATTACGTCAATAAAAAATCGAAAAATCTAACCAAAAAATGCTTGTTTTGAAAATGACGTCACTGTGACGTCATCAAAGCGACCATCTTAGATTGTTATTACCTTTTCTGGTAGAGCTTGGCCCAGGAGTATAGCTTGGTAACTTTCAGCCCCCTAGCTTAAGGGGTAAGAAAAATATTTTCGTCTCAACATGAGAGCCTTTTTGGTGGCATCTCCAAAGTTTGGATGAATTTAATAGACGGCCGTACAGAAAGACGTACAAAAATTGTGATCGCACTATACATTTGCAATGTGTATAAAAACTCTAAACTCAAAATGAGTACCATCACTCGAAATAACTGTTTAATTATCTCCATATGAAACTGACTCACTCTGTCTTTCATGTACCAGGGTTCAATTACATAGGACTACGTCATATAACGTATTGATTTCCACGTGGACAAAGGTCATTGAAACAGTAAAAGTTAATAACAGGCGGTCAGTGGACATTTGCTTTATATTCGGCATGTCCAGCCAAATTACCGAAAGTTCAACCGAACTCACCTCTATGACTGTATACGGCATATTTGAACTTTGTCCGAGTGAACGCCATTATCTTATAACCTAGAAATTCTGCCCCGATATTGAAAATGACTATAAAGCAGTTTCATATACAGAGATATTAAGTTATTCCAAGCGTGATATATTATCAATATCAGAAAAAATCAATTAATGACTTACTTATAGAACACCATTTGTAACAGGAAGTTTTCTTCTACCACCCCCAGTACCAGTACTTCTAGGATAACATGTCATATTAAAATATGAAAATTAGTTGTTATATCCGACAAATGTGAAGAACCCACGTGGCCCAATTTCATGCTCAAGACCGCATGCGGACTACAGACGAGTTGAATATATTAAGCTTATAAAACTGACAAATTTATGTCCAGCAGGAATTGATTACAGTAATGGTTTTTCATTTATACGTCATGTTAATGGGGTGCCTCGCGTGGCTGGTGGATATCCAACTCGACGTCCACTCAACACTTCAGACAATCTCCACATAGAAGAACAGGCACGTCTGAGGTTTCGCTGTCAACACAGATATGGTATTGACGATGGTAAGGGCTAATGTCCCTGAGAAGATTGGCCAAATATAGCTACTTTCCCAATGGTGTGTCACGAGCATCATTTACTAAGTCTCGCTGGGGATATGGGCTTATCGTCTTTGACTGGTCATTCATTAAACAGACATGTTCCATCCAGAGAAACCCATATCCACAGCCCCATAACCGCGAGATATGCTTTGGCGAAGTTGTCAGAGCTGATCACGATCAGAACAGGAGTTCCCAAATGTTGTGTCACGAGCACCATTTATTCAGTCTGGTAGAGGATATGGGCTTATCGTCTTTGACTGATCATTAATTAAAAAGACGTGTTGTATCCATTCTTCGGCGAAACCATCAGAGCTGATCTTGATCAGACGAGGAGTCTATATATCGACCAAACAATATGGGCAACCCTGCCAGTCCTGTGCGTTTTATGGTCTATCCCAGCCTGTTTGTGCGGTGGGGGGGAGTATGTTTCCCCTCTATTTTCGTTACCCTTGGGGTAGAGGGCTGAAACTTTGCAAACTATTTATTTGGGTCAAGCTCCACAAGAAATTGCTGAGAAACTAATTAATATGATAGAGAATAATTAGTTTGGCAGAAAAAATACTTTTATGCCATATTAGGCAAGAAAAACGCGAGAAACTGTACAGAAAAGATCGAAACATGACTTTCTGAGGACACTTTGTGACCGCTATTTTGAATTCGGCATGATATTTTGTATCTAAGAATATGCAAATAGTCCCAAAATGAGAGCATTAAGATTCACGAAAAGGTCAGAAGTTTCATCTATCTCTGACAAGTTTGGTGGGCCAAGGTCATAATGCTTCCAAGCCAGATAGGGTTAACATAAAGAGGTTACTGTCGAGGCATTCAGGAGATCTGAATTTTGCTGACAAGTTATGCCATAATAAATATGTTCCTGGTGAGACGATCCACGTCGTCGGCTCATGAAAGCTGGCGTAGGATTGAAAGCCGTAGGATTGACTCTGATTTAATGAGCGTAATTGTATGTCTGTGATGATAGGATTATACGACAAACGTTTATTATCATGGACGTGAAAAGTCAGTATGGTCCTTCATGACTAACACAGATGGGCATGACTTTCATATTCGCACAGTTCAATGTTCACCTGTTGCAGCAACGTCTGAAGTATTGTGCATTTTCCAATAGACCGTAAAACACAACAGGTGGACTAATGTTGGCATCTTCGGCTCGTATGGTTGTGTATTGACATCTTTTCTCCTCAAGTAATATTTCTTGACTTAACTTCCGAACAGCAACGCAATTATCTGCCCGTTTCGATCTCGAGTTCTCGAGTTCACAACGTCCGGTCTTGGGTAACGGGCTCGAGTTGGCAACCTGAGGACTCGGATAATTGAGTTCCCAGTCTTCGATGAAAGTTCCCAGCCTCCGATCTCAGGTAACTAACTACAGTTCCCAACCTTCGATGTCTGGTAGCTGGCTAGAGTTCATAACCTCCGGTCTTGGGCAACGAGTTCGAGTGTGCAACCTTCGAACTCAGGTAACTGAGTTCCCACCTTTGATGGAAGTTCCCAGCCTCCGATCTCATTTAACTAGCTAGAGTTCCCAAACTTCGATGTCTGATAACTGGCTCGAGTTCACAACCTCTGGTCTTAGGTAATGGGTTCGAGTTGGCAAACATCGGACTCAGGAAACGGAGTTCCCAGCCTTCGATGGAAGTTCCCAGCCTCCGATCTCAGTTAACTAACTCGAGTTCCCAACCTTCGATGTATGGTAACTGACTATAGTTCACAACCTTCGGGCTCAGATAAATGGCTCGAATGAACAACTTTATTGATATGTGTATATATATATATCCAATTGTGTACATTGCAGCGAGGAGTTATCGCGGGGGGGTTGTGGCTAATAATAGTCAACAGTCATTTAGGTGAGGTTTAATGGAAAAATAATAAATATCCGATAAAATTTCAATTACATGTATCCACTAAAAGGGATTGTATTTCAAAATCCTGAAACGCTGTCTACCAGATGGACTCCTGGTGTATTAAATCGGAACGTATGGCTAATGCTGAACGCAGTCGATGTTCAAGACGATTTCGATTTTTATCGATCCGTCGGGCCTTCATAGGGAAAAATCGAAATCTTTGACTCTGCGAAGACGTCGCTTTTAGTTAGCATGGATTGATACTTGATCTAGGTAGCGATGTTACCAGAATAGGACCAAATTAAATTGCTCAAATACTATCGAACGCCAGATTATCAAGAACGGTTTCTTGACAGTTGAACTACTCTAAGATAATCTAAATTAATGCCTATCTAATTCTCGTTGTCGATTTCGATGTCAAACGGTTTCCACTAAACCTCGCTCCGTGGTCAGCAATGCTCGGCATTTGAGGAATAAAGCCAACACGCTCCCGGTAATTGAGCTTACACAACTCGATACAGATTTGATCCCTGACATTTCTGATATCATTTAGAAGTGAAAGAAAACCCAATATAACTCTCGGAAATAGACTAAGCACGTATTTATTGATTTGGTGTTGGAATTTATAGTGGGGACTGAATGAATCCCTTGAAATATAATTATGAATAAAAAAGATCTTCCGATTGCTGAATATCGATCCACTTTAGACTGCACAATAAATTTTTACTCTTGATATATCGCCAGTTACAATTAAACAGACAGTATTTATATAATAAGAAAACTATCGATTTATCTTTATATATTATATCTTGGCATATACGATACCGCAAAATAAAAAAAACTAAAGCTGTTGAACATTGGAGGTGGATTGAAACGCAAATGTCTGAAAATGCAAATATGTACTAAAGTCTGCTCATTATAAATAAGACTACTTTGGTCAAAAATAGGTCAAGGTCGGTCAACGTAAATAGGCTTCTATTTATAATCACCGGTTGCATGTGTACATGTACGGTAACGTAAATTTGACGGACCGAGGAATCGTGATCACTTTCTCCTAATCGTTCTAATTGCATACGCGATCTTTATGCTCACTATAACGAGTAACCACGAGACACAGGGGCGAAGGTATATTTTTCCGAATATGGGTTCGCCATAGCGACTCGTAATTGCCAGACCACCTAGCGCCTTCACTTGATACCATCGCCGGTGCTGACAATTTAGCGTACACTGAACTAAAGTGGCATGGGATTTGTGTTACCAGGAACAGAAAAGTCGGCAGTCACTTCACTAATAGTGTATATCTTGAGGCGTGATATGAAGTCGCACACTATTGTCGTTTGGCTGGAGATGAAGCCAACAAGAGATCCACAGCTAGATGGAATCGAAGCTGAGTAAGAGAGAAGTCCAAAATGGAATAATAATCTCCCCTTTTTGTCGATTATTATGTTTATTCTTCACATTAATAAGAAGGGACTAGCATGCCAGGTCAATGTATCGGAATGACGGGCCCAGGAGTCCTAATGGGGGTCCAAGTATCTGAATGGGGATATAAACTGGCACTGAGGTTTTTTACGATGGATCTCAAATGCTTTCACACTGACCGAAAGCTGGCCCATTAGTAAATTAATGTAGTGTAGACCCCCATAATATATACGAACTTGTGATCTCCAAAAGCTACTTGAATCCTTGACTTATAATTATGTCCTCTACGATGACCGATACTAGACCGGTACGAATTATGTTTGGCCACATCAATGAAAGGCAAATAGCACTCTGGAAATTACTTCCAATGCTAAACAGCACAACGGAATGTGATCGTAATCTCACCGTGGGAAAGCGAAGAGGGGTCAACAAGGAGAACATGTTAGGTTCCAGTTGAAAATCGACTTTAGCCAATAATCTACTGTGTTCGTGTTGGTAGGAATGATATGAAATAATAACTGAACTCTATTAAGTACGTCGTTGTAGCTATTATATGAAGTAGGATCAAGCCCGGGATCTCCACTCGAATTATGCTATATTTATAGCAAACATAGTACTGGCGCTACAACTATATCTATAATGCATTAACCATCTGAACGTATTGTTGTACATAACTTTCAAGCCATTAAATGTCGTTCTGGTGCACACGTTCCAAAGATGAGAGCAATATATGTTACAACAAAATGCCTTAAACAAAGACTAGATTGAGAAAAACGCCCAGGGCATAACAATGCTGCCGTTGGAGTGACATTGAGGCTATTTGTCTGATACAAGAAGTAGATTCTTTACGTCGTTGGATGGCTTCTGAGACCAAGATGGCAAAGACTAACTGCCTAGTTGGAGTGAGTGAGTGAGTAGGATTTAACGTCGTTTTCAACATTGTTTCAGTCATATCACGACGGTGCCTACATGTGCCAGAACACGAGAGTGTCCACAGTTCCTATTATTCTGGACACCTGCCTAGTTGGAACTGTCAATTGAGGTCGAACAAAAGGGGCATTATAAGACAGACAACCCTAAGCCAATGAAGAATATCCCTGTACTATTTACTCAGCAGGTTAAGGCACTATTACATCTTTCTCAAGATGTTGTCGATACGGGAAATCTTTTTGACGACGAAAGGTCCGACATGCTGAAAGTGTACACAGGGGATGTTCTGTACGAAGCTGTGAAGAAACTGAAAAGCTGGGCAATGGTCAGCTAAATGACATTATGAAAGAGAGATCTGAAGATCGAGATCACTTGCCCCCCCACCCCCACCCCCTGAGAGAAAAAGAAGATGAACTTGTTCAGTAGCCCTCGTGCAGAAGATGTCTCCAAAAGAAAATTAAAAGTATTTTCTTTGAATAGCGACTGTTTTTCCGGGACTATACATTGCTTGCCAAACACAAGAGGGAAATCTAGGCGACTTCTGAAGACACGAATAGCAAGCTTGCCTCCCTTCCTTATCTCAGAATGGTTGCTAAGGCTGGAAAAGATGGCGAACCTTTTTGTTGTCTTGAAAGATGTGTAGAATCCAGGAATGAGAGAGAGAGAGAGAGAAATAAGGTTTAATTTCGCGTTCAGCAATATTTCAGCTACAAGTAAATAGCGATATGTAAGTACTCAAGCCCATAATTTAGTAATCCAACGCATTAAAACATACATACATTAAAACTGATGTAACAAACCGATTTCTCTCAAATAACCCAAGATGCAATCCTCCCTCACCCGACTGAAAAGATCTTCCAAAGTAGTCGCTCGATAAAAAGCATCTCTTACAATCTTAAAATCTATGCATTCGATGAAAATATGTTTCACCGTGAGATCTTCATGGCATTGAATACACCTTGGGACTGGCTCTTTTTTTTAGTAACTGTTCGTGAGTTAATCGTGTATGGCCGATTCTACATAGCCTGGCCGTGGTTTGATCGAAACGTTTCTGGCTGTTCTGATGAGTATAGTCTACAGTTGTTTTTTTGAACTCATGAATTTTGTTATTATTCACAGCATCCCATAAAGATTGAAACATAAGTACAGATAGAGGGTCTGAAATCGCGACGTGGGATTCCAACAGGATCAACCTCATCATCTAGGGCTGCCTTAGCCATCCTATTGCCTCAGTATTACCTTTGATGCGTACGTGACTAGGCAACCAACAAAACACACTATCGATCTGTTGATCAAACCTACAGTCATGTAGTTGTAGAATACTCAAGATAGTGGGATGAGTCGAAGTTCCACTTTTAATCGCATGGAGGCATGACAGTGAATCTGAGAATATGACATATTTTTCCTTTAGTGGACCCAATACCTTCTAAAGCCACCAATATGGCTTTTGCTTCTGCAGTGAATATCGAAGTTTTACCTGGTAGTCGACAGGTTTTAGTATTGGAACTAAAGATAGTAGCGCATGCTACTCTCTCACCATCTATAGAACCATCTGTATAAATAACCAGATGCGATCTGTATTTCTCTCTCAGCAGACCAAATTCTTGTGCATACAAGAGCTGGTTCGTGTCTGCCTTTTTATATTTCGTTAGAGAAATATCTACTTCTGGTTGAGCTAACTGCCATGGTGGAATTGGTAAGAGCTTGTTAGGTAAAATTTGACTAAGCTTAATACCAGCTGTAGCATTGTGGTTTCATACGAATTCCAAGAGGTGGAATAATGGAGGGTTTCTTCAAATAGAGATCCGCGAACTGAGGTTTGAAAATACAGTTATATGCAGGATTCGATCACAATTTTGTGATATATTGCAGTGATAGTTTAATTCTTCGAATTTCTAAAGGAAATTCATTTGCTTCGACATATAAGCTTTCTTTAGCTCCAAGGTAAAGTCTTAGTTCTTGTTGGAGAATTGGATCTAGCTTTGCCAAGATTGACTTGCTTGCACCGTTGTAAACAATAGAGCCATAATCAAGTTTGGAACGAACAAGTGATCGATATAAATGGAGAAGTGTTTGCTGATCTCCTCCCCACATATAGTTGGCAACTACCTTTAACAAATCAAGAGATTTCGTGCACTTAGCTTTCAAGCAATTAATATGCGATTTGAATGTTAGTCGATGGTCAAATAACATTCTTAAGAATTTGACATCTTTTACCACTTTGATTTCAGTTCCATCTAATGTTAGTACTGGATCTTTGTACTGGAAATATTTTCTGCAGAAGTGTATACAATTTCACAGTGTATACAGAAGAATTTGAAGCCATTTCCTAGACACCGTTTCTGAATTCTATTCAGACAAAATTGTAATGTTCTGTCAATATTGTGTATACATTTTTCCACTGCACGAAATGTTGAAATCGTCTACAAAGAGTGAACCATCAATTGATTTATTCAAAACTTCCGCCAAGCTGTTGATCTTGATACCAGACAGAGTAGCAGACAAAATACTGGCCTATGGGTCACCTTGATCATGTTGATCTTGGTTGAAATGATCAGACATGGTTGTACCCAACCCAACTTGAAATTGTCTATCATTCAAAAAGTTGGATATGAAAATGGGTAAACGGCCCTTTAATCCCATAGCGTGAAGGTCTTTTAGAATTCCGTATTTCCATGTAGTATCATAGGCTTTTTCGAAATCAAAAAGATGGAAACTACATGTTCATTCTTGGCGAAAGCATTCTGGGCATAGGAATCTAATTTCACTAAATGGTCAATGGTTCTTCTATTTTTACGGGAACCAGCTTGAATATCAGTAAGTTTCTTTCAGTTTCTAGGTACCAAAATAGGCGATCATTTATCATGCGTTCTATTGTTTTACAAATACAGCTAGTCAGTGAAATCGGACGATAATAATTATCAGGGTCTGTATGGTTACGGCCAGGCTTTGGTACTGGTGTAACGATGGCATTATGCCATGACGGTGGAAAGTCTTCTCTTGTCCAAAGTCTGTTGAATGTGCGTAATAGAATTTCTAGAGAAGATTCGGGTAGATGATTCAAAAGTTGATAATGGATATTATCAGGGCCTGCAGCAGAATCGTTAGCTTTCTCGAGAGAAGCATGAAGTTCCTCAATTGGACAAAAAGCGTTATAGCCTTCATGGTTACCGGAGGGGAATTTAGTCTTATTTTTCTCTTCTCTTTTCTGGGAACTTTAAAATTTAGGTACATAATTATCTGACCAAGAGGTTTTGGCAATTGTTACGCCTAGCTTATTTGCAATCTCTACTCTGTCAGTCAACACCTGATTTCCATCGTTGAGTTGATGAACACTAGACTTGGAGCTTTTGTCTTTTATTCTTTGGATCATATTCCAAACTTTTGTTATAGGAGTATGTGTATTGATCTTAGAAGCATAAGGGTCATTCCGTGAAATGGGGGTACCAAAGTGTGACATGCAAACCAATTTTGAAAAGATGTCAATTCATGGCTGCACTGAGTCCGGGATAATATTGATATACAGAGATTCGGAAAACATAAGAAAACAGATAATATTCCACAATTTGAAGAAAAAATAAAATAATGAAGTTGCACCTGTAACGAGGACACCAAACTATATACAAAATTCACCACGTAACACGTTAAGTGTCAAATAGAATAAAAATTTATCAAATTATTAGAATATTTAATTCTATTCTTAATCAGCATATTTAGTGGCATCGACTGACTCAATCTAATCAAATGGTACGTGTAACATGGGTACAACAATGGCTTCGTGTCCATTCGCATACATCATGCGCAATCAACATACTATGTCGCCATCAAACTCTGGACTTTTACCATCAAACTGATCATGGCACATGAACATTTTATATGCAGGACTGGTCTTAATTTGTCTTTCTTCTGGAATCAACATTTGTTTGTCACATATGTAACGGAGTGCCAAACGTAACTGTTGAGGACGCGAAATAGCACGATACTACTTACCTGCTATTTTATGCAACTGCGTCATCATACGGCCCCTGCTCTAAAGTGGCCCGACCAGCCATGTCACAAATATTGGGTTCCATTGCTGCACATTGTAATTCATGCCAAAAAACTAAGTAAAATGCAGGCCGAGGGTGGTGCGTGTAACCACATGAAAGTGGACACGAAAGCGAGACATAAAAGTATATTCCAACTACAGCTATTAAGGACACATTGAAATCCTGTCATATTTGGATCGATAATAGACAAGATTAGCCCGGCTCAAGAATAGTTTTGAATGACCACTGAATGACATTTTCTTGGTGACAGGCAAGAGGTATAAGGTAAGTAACAAAAGAGGACACCATGCGTTACAGGCGCTACCTAAATTTTAAGGGTTTCATGCATCCAGAACCTGCATTTAAGGGTGACTGATATGAAATAAACTGAAATAAATTGAAAGACAAGAGCCAGATCGATACTTTTAAGTTGTTTTATTGGTCAAATTTATTAACAATTCATCCACACAGTGCAAACAAAAGCATCAATGTTTGCAATGTCACATTTTTAGGGCTCGTGGGTGTCCTCATATGCTGACACCAATGGTACTTCAAAAGTAATGGGTGTACACATAAACTTGTATCTGACATTAAATAGGAATAAATGTCTTTCCAATTAGTGTAATATTTTAGGAAATTCACTGGTTTTAAATTTGAGTTTAGTGGTGACCCCATTTCATGGAATGACCCATAATTGTTCCAAGAATCACGTTTGTTCTGTTTCATGGTTCCACGAGCTTTAGCTCTAGTTACTCTGAGATCTTTCAAATTTTCATCATTTGGATATCGGCGGAAACACCGTTCAGCTTTCTTCCTACGTTTCCTTGCAGTCATCATTAAACCATGGTTTTTTTAATATGTGCAACTCCTGAAGATTTGGTTAGCAATCTCAGTTAGCATATCTGAGAATAACTGTATAGGATCTGGAACATCAGCAAAAGAAACTGCTTGTAGTTCTCGCGAACAAAGGTTTTCAAATTCTGACCAATTTGCTTTTTTGAAATTATACCTTGTTACATGAGTAGTGTGACTAACGTCACAGGACCTACGAAGTAGGATGAGGAAGATGACTTGGGGGTCCAAGCGTAATGTAAAAGGTCACCTAAGTAGGCCAAATTTTCATCAAAAGCAGGTCAGCTCAAAACCTGTTGGTAACAGTCCCCTAATGCATGTTCATGCCAAAAATCAAGGGTCTAATGTCAACGGTTCTCCTTATTTTGCCGACGAAAGGATTCGGATGGATTGACTGACTCACTCATTACCGGACAATTTGCAAATGAGAACCTACTTCGTAGGAAAAGTGGGGTCATCAGCTGAATGAAAAGCTTTTAAAACTGTGAGAAAGTGATCACTTCCACAAACGTCATCATGAACAGACCAAGCAAATTCTTGGAGTATAGGAAGGTCGCAAATTGAGATATCTAAAGCTGAATAGTTCCATGAGCTTTGGAAAAATGTGTATAAGAACCATCATTAAAAATACACAAAGAATTACATGATATAAAATCTTCAAGAACTTTTCCTTTACAATTCTCTTCTTTATCCCGAAAATTACTACGGCCGTTAAAATCACCCATCAATAAACAAGGTTTAGGGAGCTGATCGTAAAGATTCTGAAGTTCACTAAGACAATGACCTCCAGATGAAGGTATGTACACCGTGCATAATGTGAATACAGAATTCAAAGTAAGGCGAACTGCTACAGCTTGTAAATCTGCCTTCAAATCAATAGGACTTTACAAAACACCCATTTTAACAAGCATTGAAGAGCCGCCTGTAGCCTTTCCATGCTCTTGCAAAGCATAATAATGATAGGGTGAATATTGCCGTAATTCAAATTTATTTTTATCTGCTTCTTTTAGAAAAGTTACATGCAAACAGAGAGCTAAGGGTTCACATCCTGAGTTAAGAACTGAAGCTCATGTAAATTTGGCCAAACTTCTTCGCAGTTCCATGGGATGAGGGTTGGAGACTGGGCCATTTTTAGTCTATATGAAGAAATAACACACAAGAGTACACATACTAGGAAATAGAGTGTCAACTTCTGCTTTTCTGTTCTTTTTTCTGCTCTTCTCGCAACTGCTGCATATCTTCGTCCTTATTTCCCTAAATGTCTTGTTCTCTCTTCTTTTCACATTTCTTTTTCGACCTCTGGTTCAAGGAAGTCTTGCCGGGTCGCTTATCTCTGGTGAGCTCGGCAACCACATTTTCATCTGGGGTGAAGTTTAAGTCACCGCCAGAATGCACAGGCGAATCTGCTGAGGGTAGCTCATTTCTAACATCATCTTTGGTGAGCTTAGCACTCACATCATCATCTGGGGTGAAGTTTGCATTACCACTAGAATGTACAGGTGGTAATGTCTTCATCTAATGTATTCATCTTCACCTTTCCCATCTACCAAGGGTAGCTCATTTCTAGCATCATCGGTGGTGAGCTCGGTTACGACAACAGCATCCGAACGCGCAGGTGAATGTTCACTGCGACTGCCGTCTAAATCAAGTGCAGTAGCAACACTGATGGGCATTTGACTATCGTTGACACTGCTGTCGTTCTCCACCCCGGACAGATAACCTACAATCCTTTCATACTCATTTTCTTTAGACTGCTGATTATGAAGTAAACTTTCCGGACTTTCATCTACCCTATTCTTCGGGGGGGGGGGGGGGGGACCAGGAATATCAAAGGAATTATCAACATCATCCTCCTCAGAGAGAGATGAAAATCTGTTTGCGCTGTTGGGTGCATGTTCTGCTTCCTCTGTGCTCTTTTTTTCCTTTGTCTAAGGTTAAAATTCCTCTTTGAGGTCTTGCCATCCGGTCCTACAATTGACCAAATGCTATCACCAACGCTTTCAGGTTGCTCGAATTCCTGTGCGTTGATTGTGACAGAGCTCTCCGCAACAGCGGACTTTTCCGTAACGGGAGATTTCTTCTCTCTATTGGATTGAATTCTAGTTACATATTGTGAAGCAGTCCGTCTTTTTTTCTGTCTGTCAGACCTGTTTTTTCACGAGTAAAAGCGTACCTGAGATACAACACATATCACTAATCGTTAGATTCTTGGTATGTGCTTTAGAATAGGTTAACCAGAGGACTATTCTGTGAAGTCATGTGACGCAGTCAGTATGTCGGCACCTCTTCCCACTTCCCTTATATGTGTTGTAATTTTTACCTGTATATGGCGAGATTCTGCTGGTGGACGTTTCGTCCCCGAGGCCCGCCCCCTGTACAGACCTTTTGGTCTTTGATATATGTTGGCACTTGTGGGAAGTTGATGCTGGGTCAACATCGGGCCTTCCAGACGAGTCTTTTGTGTTAAATACCGTCATTTACATCTGACGACGATACAGCTCACCAATCTCCAATGTACGAGTTGTCACAGCGAAACAGCTCCCCAATTACCAGTATACGAGTTGTCAGAGCATTTCCATCATAGCTCTTTAGATTTGTATCTAATACCGCTTATGCCGGTGCTAGGAGCCGTGTGGTCATATCATCCAAGTTGCCACATGGACAGGTACAATAAAAGCGTACCTGAGATACAACACATATCACGAATTGTTAGATTATTGGTATGTGCTTTAGAATAGGTTAACCAGAGGACTATTCTGTGAAGTCATGTGACGCAGTCAGTATGTCGGCACCTCTTCCCACTTCCCTTATATGTGTTGTAATTACATTCCCGTTTTTTGTTGACTGGCTGTCCTCAACTCGGGCATTTATTCTTAAATTGACAATCCCAAAACATGAAATTTTCATCTCCGCAGGTGTAGCAGGCTTCAACCTGACCAAACCGCACTTCCTGTACCAAACAGGAAGTCTGAATTCTCCAAACATAGCTGTGGAGAGAAGAGTGGCTTTGATGCCAGACATCCACACCTTCCTATTGTAATATGCATGGCACTGACACACCAGATACAAAGGATATCGCAAATGGTTTTAACAATTACTTTTGTTCAGTGGCCAACAAATAAAATTCCCGGTGCCAATGCACATTTTATGTTTTATCTGAAAAATGAATATACTAGTGACTTCTCTCTAACACCCTGCATCCCGGAAGAAATTATTGAAGTGGGGAATTCCTTAAAAAACGCATCCGCTGGACTTGACGGAATACGAATGTCGCTAGTAAAGCCTATTATAAACCATATAACCGCCCCACTGTGTTTCCTACTTAACCTATCATTTCAAACTGGAGAATTTCCCGATAAAAAGAAAATTGCTAAAATTACCCTAATTGTCAAGGCTGGAGACATTGGAGATATTGTTAGTAACTACAGACCAAAATCAGTGCTTCCATGCCTCAGCCAAATATTTGAAAAAGCCGTAGCTAATGGAATGATATCCTATCTTGAAGAACAAAATATCCTCTGCCTTAGTCAGTTCGGATTTCGATCAAACCACTCCACTTCTCAAGCTTTATTAACACTCTATGAGAAACTTGCAATCGCTAAAGAAAGGAAAGAATATAGCATAACGACGTTTCTTGATCTAAGTAAAGCCTTTGATACCGTTAATCACGACATACTTCTGCAAAAATTAAACTATTGTGGATTCCGAAACATCTCGAACGACTGGTTCAAAAGTTATTTATCCGACCGAACTCAACTAGTCTCCCTCGACAATACACTCTCATCCCCCTCAACCATCACATGTCGATTTTAGGACCAATCTGCTTCTTACTCTACAAAAATGACATCACCGCTGCTTCGGGTTTAGATATTACTTTATTTGCCGACGATACAAGTATTACTTACTCCTCCCCTGACCCAGACCTGTGATAAACACAGAACTCAACCAACTATGTGAATGGTTCTGCTGCAATAAACTCCCGCTAAATATTAACAAAACAAAATGCATGCTTTTCAAACCATTTCACTCGTCTGCCATATTTTTTCCATCAGTTAAAATTAACAACGAAGAGCTAGAATTTGTTGAAAGTGTCAAGTTTCTTGGAGTGTATTTTAATACTAAACTTAACTGGCAAACCCACATCAATAAATCTTATGTTCTCAATTATCCAGGAACATCGGGGTTATCAATAATATTAAGGAATGTATCAATAGAAATACCCTTGCCACCCTATATTACTCATTATTTTACTCCTATGTTACATACTGTAACATAGTATGGGGAAATACTTTTCCAACCCACACTGTCCCTCTCACTATCCTTCAAAAACGCCTTGTTCGCATTATATGTGAAACTTCGAGACTGGCACATACTGAACCTTTATTCGTACAGCTAAATATGCTAACTGTTGATAAAATAAACGATTACACAATTCTACTTTTAACTCATAAAGCCATACACCATTCCTTCTCGTTACCACTACACCTTCAGAACTACTATCCTACCCGACAGAACATACATAAACCTCTACAGACCGTTTTTCCGTACTCAATTGTCATTTTATACCGCTAGAATTAAGGGATCTCGAGTATGGAACAACCTAACTACTCACCTGAAATGTACAACTTCCATATCATTATTCAAGTCACGATTAAAATATCTTTTAACTCATAAGAATTATTCCTATCAACTCTGATAAATTTCAAGATACCGCCAAATTCCACATATTCTAACTTACACACCTATACTAATGTAAATGTTGTGAATAATACCTGCTCATGTTAATTTAATATGACACATGTATAGTAGTTACTATGATTATTGTATACATGTAATATTATCTTTGTATATATATAATATTTCTATATATAAATATTTATTCCTACGAAGTAGGCTACAGATCGCAAATTGTCCGGTAATGAGTGAGTGAGTGAGTGAGTCAGTCCATCCGAATCCTTTCGTCGGCAAAATAAGGAGAACCGTTAACATTAGAACCTTGATTTTTGGCATGAACGTGCATTAGGGCATTGTTACCAGCAAGTTCTGAGCTGATCGAATTCTGATGAAAGCTTAATTTATAATTATTTTTTTATTATTTATTGGTGACTCGAGTGCACTGTCATGCCCATCGGGAACTCTTGGCTGTATGCTTCACTGTGACTTTTAAGCGCCTGGGACTAACTTCGGCCGCCAGCACTAAAGCAAAAAAAAAATATAAAAAATGATGCACTCAGCACCCGAAAATATCAGTAACTTTAATGGTACTTGCCAAAATATGTCCGCATTATACGTTTCCAGGTAGCTCCGCCATGTTTTCCCTAATAGTCCACGCCACCCTTCCCGAGCTGTATATGCCACGATGAATGAAGGAAGCAAATCATTTTATCAGAGAATGGAGGTTATTATTTTGTCTGCTGTGAAGTTTTACCGAGCCACGAGTATCACTTTACATGTACATGTATTTTATAAATCATTGTCAGAAGCGGCAAGCAACTTTGAAAAACTTCTTCTCACATAAGCGTCAGAGGTCCAATGAAGGTAAATCTTTTGCTGGCTTTCGGTGGTCGTTGTTGTTGTTCTAAAACGTCAGCTTCCAACTATTTTAATTATATCTATATTAAAAGCACACATGCATGTGTGCGCTCGCTCGTACGTCGTAATCAGTCTATTAGATCTACATGTACTATGAGATATCTATAATATGGCTAGTTGAACAGTACACTTGAATCTAGTATTAAACTGGAGATTCCCGAGTAATCTATTTTTAGCCTCACTGTAATGTTGACACACATTCCGATGGTATCCGTTTTCACTCATTTGCTGGTCTTGGAATTCCGTTGACATTGAAGGCATATTATACTGCACGTTTTATATATCCAGCCTATACAACATTGCATAATTTCTTCAGTTCAGTCATTAGTTAAAAAATGTTCTACCTCAAAAAGAAATAAAAAATTTCTGGATTTTATGAGAGAAATTACTAAATTTGAACACAACAATGACCCTATTATCTGTTATTACTGAAGAAATCAATAATAAAATCATCGCTGTGTTTTAAATTCAGTAACCTATAACCAGTTGTTTATTTTTTTCGTGTGTGCTTTATTGTTCATTGATTATTATTATGTACTCTCTCCAGATGAGGTACCTTGAAGTTGAATGCCAAATAAATATATCCATGGAGAATGGCTTTCTAGTGATGCCTGATTTGATTCTTGCATTCTAACAAATCTCTGATCTTGACCGTTCTCACTACAAATTTGTGTTTCTTTTCCAGTTTCCGGTCTTATTTTGGGACTTGAAACATTTACTTCTCAACTGCTCTGACAGAGCACCATTCCCTACGCTAATTTAAAAAATCTCCTAATGCCGAGAAGAGGGGGGGGGGGGTACCCCGCTCTCTCGGACTCTCCTCCCAACACCTCGTGCTGTACTGCTGGGCTGATCAGTGTCCAGGGTAATAGAAACTGAGGGCGATAATAGTTGCTATGCTAACGACTCACCAGCGGTGACATCTGGAAAAGTTAATAGTTCCCACTTTCAATTTAGAGATGCTATATAAATTCTCTCATGGTAGCACACAGGGCCCCCAAGTCATCTCTCGAGTACACACTTAAATTATATCAAACCCTATTTCGTAGGTCCTGTGACGTTAGTCACACTGCCATGTTTTCATATTATCGTGCAAAATTTAATATTTAATATATTTCCGGGATATAACAAGCCCCTAGGATTTTATTCCCGCCATACGCAGCACTATATGTTTTATCATTGAATTGTACATTGTTTTTATATATTGCTGTTATATGGTGAATAATTCAAATTAATCAAATCATACTCCCAGCTTTGAAATCTCTGTCAAAAGTATACTACTCGCGAGAAATGTCATGAACTTTACCATATTTCTCAAAAATAAGTCTGATGTCAGTGTGTGGTATCTCCACAGGGCATTTTGTTCTGACAAGTACTTTCGTGGGTGAAATCTCCTCAAATTGACCGTACTGATCTTGAAAATCCAAGATACCGTTTGAGAGAAGAACATCTGTGGCCTGTTCATTTTTTAGTGTCACAATCCAGAGATCCTTTGTCACTTGCGCTAATCCATCAAGGACTTTCGGCCCTGATCCATGATCCGACAGACTTTTAAAGCGCGCCAAATATCAATCGGCTTAGCGGCATTCAGCCCCAAAAGTTTAAGACTCAGTGGCCTCTCTAACAGTTTGTTAGACACGAAAGCCCCGTATGACAGTGTTATATTCAATACAGCGCCATCTACCTAAACAAGGAAAATGGTGAACTTTCACAGTTTGATTGTCATAGCCCTAAAATTTTAAATAATTATTAATTATATACTCCCACCCAGGAAGCTCCAGAAAAGATTAATTCGAACAAACAAACAAGAAAATAATAATAGTTGTCAACAATTTACAAATAGCTCGCGCTATATATCAACAGCGCCTTCGAAGACCCAAAAGTTTCGTATGACCGTGTTACATTCAATAGAGCGCCATCTACGTACACAAGGAAAATGGTGATCGAGGTTAACTCAGAAACTCTGGCTGTGATTGGTAAATATAGGGTAAGGGGGCGTGGCATTCCTATCACAGCTCAGATCGACGGTAGGTTAAAATTTGGCGATAAAAACTGATGTTGCGAAAAGTGCCTTTTCGCTGACAAAAATTACGTAACGGTAGAGAAAAAATATGCCAATTTGATACAGTTTTATCGACCTGAGCTTCTTTGTCCATGTACCATCTATCATGACTGTTTTGAAGCTGACAAAATGTGATCACATCTGTGAGAAAAAACCTCCATTGATTTTAACGTTTTCGTGCCTTTCTGACATCTTGTGAGAATATGACCGTCGCTATTTTTATCCCGTGACCTTTCTGATCACGTGAATAAACACATGTCGCTAAAGGTGTAAAACCAGCATGGATCGATTTCTTGATGACGTGAGCCAAAAGGTCAACCCCATTCTGCGCATGTCCCTGTAAACTATGGAGAAAAACACAACGGTTTTGTTTACAAAATCCGTGTTTGATGGCAGATTCATTAGGTGGTTGTCATAGTGCTGAAGATGCCAAATCATATTATTTATTCGATAAAATGCTTTTGTTGCCTCTG
Organism: Hanleya hanleyi; assembly: GCA_036873755.1. Classification (NCBI taxonomy): domain Eukaryota; kingdom Metazoa; phylum Mollusca; class Polyplacophora; order Lepidopleurida; family Hanleyidae; genus Hanleya; species Hanleya hanleyi. Next base: position 105,740 of record JAVTVY010036835.1, on the reverse strand, counting down.
TCTCAATTCCCCACGCCGTGCGCAGTTAAAGATCTCGAGCGACTGACGTCTTATTTAGCTATTTCCATTTCAGGCTCTATCAGTCATTCGGGTTAAGGAGTCAGATTCAGCAACAACAACCCCACAAATAGACTCCTTGGCCGATGTTTTCGGGCTGTGATCTAGGTCAACCCAAATGTGCGGACCAAGACAAACAAAAACCGCCGCGAACAGCGAAAATCTGGCGGATCAACTCAAAATTTCACCATGGACAGATGCCAAAAACGTTCACGAAAAATACTACACAAAAATCTGGAATAATACCAGCGCAAAACCACAGAAATATTCAAAATAACAGAAATTGCACGTGCAAATCACTCAATCTGCCTACATCCCACGAATGATTTCTTGATTATAGTAGATGGCGCGACTCTTGTCCACATACTGAAGCCAGTTGCTGTGAAAACCTTCGTCGAGTATGCTCTGACTATCTTCTTACCAAACGTCAAATGCAAGGGATCATATGTGTAGACATTGTATGCGACAGGTAGTATGATAAAAGCTAAAAGACCAAGACCAAAAGCAAGAGAGGAAAAGGTATTAGGATAAGAGTTAACTTGGGCAAGAGTTCCTCCGCATTGACCAGAACAAAACATAATTGTTTGCCTTCCTTTCATATCATCTGGGGAATTTGACGATTTAGAAGTTGTCACAACTGAAATTATGCAAATCAGATGAAAATGAACCCTTAATAATAATATTAATAATAAGTATTTCAGATCTGACTTCGTTGTGTTCCGATTGTCCTCCGATAACCACACCCCTCCTCTCCAATACCTCCACCCCTTCTGCGCTAAGCAATGATAGAAACAATTGCCTGGCCCACCGAAACAAAGATACAACTAGAGGTTCCGCTTTGACCCTTGAGTTGCCGCTCCGGCATGAAGCCTATGCTGGTTGTTTTTTTAACAAAAACATACGTCTCCCCCATCCTCCCACCCTGCCTTGAATGGGCACATTATTTAAGGGAAAGTGCTATAAAATGAATGCAATAAGTATCTTAAACAAAGCTGCGTATCTAAAAATATTAATTACAAAGAAGCGATACAAGTAGATGAACGGATGGACAGACACCGGACACGGATGCATGCATGCACACATACACCAAAACCTGATCAAATGCGGGGGCTATGCCATTGAAGCTTCCATCCAAGTTTGGTGAAATTCCGTCCAGTAGTTCTCCAGATATCTTGCAGACAAGCCCTGTATATACATGTACAAGTAGATGGACGGACGGACGGACACTGGACATGGATGAATGCACGCACACACACCAAAACCTAATCAAGTGAGCGGGCTATCCCACTGAAGCTTCCATCCAAGTGGGGTGAAATTCCGTCCAGTAGTTCTCAAGATATCTTGCAGACAAGGCCTGTATATACATGTACAAGTAGATGGACGGACGGACGGACACCGGACATGGATGAATGCATGCACATACACCAAAACCTAATCAAATGAGGGGGCTATCCCAGTGAAGCTTCTATCCAAGTTTGGTGAAATTCCATCCAGTAGTTCTCTAGATATCTTGCAGACAAGCCCTGTATATACATGTACAAGTAGATGGACGGACGGACGGACACCGAACACGGATGAACGCATGCACACACACCAAAACCTAATCAAATGAGGGGGCTATCCCAATGAAGCTTTCATCCAAGTTTGGTGAAATTCTGTCCAGTAGTTCTCCAGATATCTTGCAGACAAGCCCTGTATATACATGTACAAGTAGATGGACGGACGGACGGACACCGGACATGGATGAATGCAGACACACAAACCAAAACCTAATCAAATGAGGGGGCTATCCCACTGAAGCTTCCATCCAAGTGGGGTGAAATTCTGTCCAGTAGTTCTCAAGATATCTTGCAGACAAGGCCTGTATATACATGTACAAGTAGATGGACGGACGGACAGACACCGGACACGGATGAATGCACGCACATACACCAAAACCTAATCAAATGAGGGGGCTATCCCAATGAAGCTTCCATCCAAGTTTGGTGAAATTCCATCCAGTAGTTCTCCAGATATCTTGCAGACAAGCCCTGTATATACATGTGCAAGTAGATGGACGGACGGACGGACACCGGACACGGATGAATGCACGCACATACACCAAAACCTAATCAAATGAGGGGGCTATCCCAATGAAGCTTCCATACAAGTTTGGTGAAATTCCATCCAGTAGTTCTCCAGATATCTTGCAGACAAGCCCTGTATATACATGTACAAGTAGATGGACGGACGGACGGACACCGGACACGGATGAATGCACGCACATACACCAACACCTAATCAAATGAGGGGGCTATCCCAATGAAGCTTCCATCCAAGTTTGGTGAAATTCCATCCAGTAGTTCTCAAGATATCTTGCAGACAAGGCAAGGGGACGGACAGACATCCATCCATCCAGACAGACATCCATCCATCCAGACAGACAGACAGACAGACAGCACAAACACTAGATGTCTCCCCCCAACATAGTTGGGGGAGACATAATAATCATGAAATCCTTTATAACCTGATCACATATAAGATCATATCTAATTTACAAAAATGATAGAACTTGTAATACCAATCAGTTTGTGATTTTCAGATATTGACCAATATAACCGAGTGTCCGAGCACTACACCCTATGTGGTTGCAAAGTTGTTGGTATCGAAGACCTAAAAATGCCTAAGTACTCGACGATTGGTTGGGTGATTGTCGAAGGCAGTTTTGATGCCATTGGTTGCATTTATAGAAATATGCTTTCCCAAGAAATACGAAACAGGCAAAGTTGCCCAAATTTGTTATCGTATCAACGGACAAAATCCGAGCCACTTTTTCACGATGTTAGTCAAATTCAGGGGATTATATATAGCTCAAAGTGCTTCTGTTCGAACCGTGGATTTGACATCTTATAGCCCACAGCCTTACCCCAATTTTGAATATATTTTCTGTTTTTCTTCAGTTTAACATACAATTGTTAAAATTAAAGATGTCGCTCAAGTGGTGTCATCCTAAAATAACACTTTTTTAGGGTGCTCTTATAATTCAAAGCAACATTCTTTACTCAGATTGCCAATTATTTAACACTGAAGAACCTCACATCAAAATATAATACCTTGCGCATATTTTGAATCAATTCGCATAATCTTCAGCTGAAACTATAATAGTTTAATTGGAAATGGGGCCATGTGGCGTCATCTGGAATCAATCATTTTCATGTTGCTCGTATAGTTCAAGGCATTACTCTTATCTCATTGTCGAGAATTTCTAAGCACCTTACTTCATTTTGAATCTATTTGAATATCCCTAATATTAAGTTATGATGGACCAATTCAAATTGGCGGCCATATTGTTGTTACATGTAGCTGAAAAAGAAAAAAATTCTCAAAAATAAGACTATTCACAACATTTTGAGCCGAGTTTTTATCTATTTGCGTATTCCCCAGCGAAAACAATAAATGAGGACATCAGATGGCAGACAAATGGAGTAACCCGAAAGTCGTGGTGTTAAATCTTGTTATACGTCTACACCAATGAGTTATTTTCAGCTCAAAGCAGACATTTTTTATGCACGTAGAAGTGAGATATTTCACAATATAGATGATCGTAGGCTAATTGTTGAGGCTACATGCATAATCCCCGATAGACAACATGGTAATAGTTCTGTTAAAAATGGAGATAATGTGAAGTTGTTTGAAATTCAATTGATCAGTTTTTCCTTTAATTCAAGGCAACTATATTACCACGAGATAATATATGTACGTCAAAACTAAGGCTTCAGTACACCATAATATTTCATATTAGGCATGGGTTAAGCCTATTTGCACGATTCTGGTTATGTGCCCAATAAAATATAGATATTCTAAATTCGCTGCCGTGCACGAAGTGTTGTTTGGGTAAAATTGTGTATGTTTCTAATCATAAAATGTGGAAAGTGTTGAATCTGTTGAAATATAATCCCTTCACACAAAAAATTATCATTTCAGAACAAAAGAACATGATTATTTCAAGACTGTTCATGGGCGACATTTTAAAATTATCTATGATTAATTGTTCCTAGAATTCATCTCTCACGCCACATCACGTGTTTGACGATTTAAAGTGCGCATCTGTTGAAATATAGTCCCTTCACACAAAAATTGATCATTTCATCCCCATTTAAAGTCCTTCTGCAGGATTTAAAATACATTTCCTGCCAGAACAAAAGAACATGACTATTTCAAGACTGTTCATATTATGAAGGGTGGGTCGGCGATGCGTGTCTAGGACACATCCACCACAGAATTTATGGCAAGCAATCGAATTATGATAGGACATAAGCCAGGATACTTTATAGGGGGTTTATAGTAGATCCACGGTATAATATATCGTGCCTATAAAGTTGTCTAATAGTTTTCATCGGACTGTTTTCAAAATGTGGTTCGCATGGTAAAGTACACATGATCATCACCGTCTAAAGATGTACGGGTACACGGTTATTCCCAACCTGCTGCCCTCATGTTCCTGAGTTTGTTTGCCAATTTCTCACATTCTGTCCGCTCTATGAATACACAGAATGTAATCAGAATGTATTTTTTTGAAGCATTTTTAACTTGTCATACCCATATATTTCACCCCTGTATCGGAGCCGGGGGAGGGAGGGAGTGAGGCAGTTAAAATATTACGAGAAAGTGGAGAGAGCAAAAAATCTGAATAATTCTTATGTTCCAGATAATTAGAAATTCGTGATAGTCCACTTTAGTTGTACATACTTGGATGATAATATTTTTCTTGTATGACCTCGGGTTCACCCCAAATTAAGATTTCACATTACGTCCATCCCGGTGTTGGAGGCATTTCTTTTATTTTATATTTTTTTTCCATCGCGCGGAGACATTGATAATGAAGTTGATGTATATGGACCCCAAAATACTCCTGATGAAGAAACCATGACATAGTGAGCCGAGGAACGGCTAAACTTTGATGCATTTGAACAGTACGTAGTTCAGTGGTCGAGACAGTTGTTGTCGTCAGCTGGCTGGATCTTTCCGAAAGTATCGACGGAAATAATTTTCCCAATAATTTTGTCGAAACATTCCGATGTCGAATGTATGTGTAACATACGCATTACAGCGTCATGCCTCCTCCAAGGGTAGATTCACATTAAAAGATGCTGCGATGAAAAAAAGTTTCCAGCATCAATCTATCGGTGTTTACCTTGAAAAGTAAACGGTCGCATTTTTAGAGACTTATCACATACACTTATAGTCTTATTCCCTAGTTCCACTGTGGGCGCACTGGTAAAGGGAACGTCCGGTAAGTACCACAGGCCCTCACACTTGGTTTAAATACTTAACTTTTCAATTCGCCTAGAAAATTAACTAATATTGTATACAAGAGCTATCGGTCATATATAGATATTGAAGACGCATATTCCCTTAATAAAAAAAAAATGTTTTCCCATTCTATAATTTCAAATAATTGCATGGACCTTTGGTAAAAGTGAAAGCGAATTCAGTACTTACCAGAAGCACGTTTTCATACCTCTGAACTTAAAGAGGCAGTATATGAGAGAGAGATGATGCACTTCCCGGAAAGAGCAATAAAGGTGGCATGGAAAAAATAATGTCAAAGAACTAAGAAAATATATCATTCCAAAGTCTTTATTTCAAAGGAAATCAGGTTCTGAAGCAGTAACAATGACAAAAAATGTGCATACTGAAGTTACATCTTCGCTGATGTCATAACGCACATGACCTTCATATATATTTTTTGTTCTTATAAGTTTTAAGATATTGAAATGGTTGATAGGTACACCTGATATTAGAGATGCCAGCGTAACTCATCTTTGCCTAAATTCACATGAATATTTTCCATTTCCGGTATTTTTTTTTTTTGGCGATTTTCGGAAAACCAGACCATAGTTTATCGTCTGTGCTCTTGTCTTTATCGTGTACATCAGATACAATCTGCATTAGAATGAGTTCAGATCTTATAAAAAACAATGGCATCCATGTTTTCTGATAAGTTGCACATCATTTCTTACCAAACTTGAAAAACTGCACAAAAATAAAAAATAATATTGAGTCCTTCTGGTCGATTGTTGTCCTGTAGATCATGTAGATTCTGTGGAAAATAGGACTAGGAATAATGATTTCAATCGACGCCACAGAGCATTATTTCTGAAACAAGGCTATTCCACAAAATTACAAGCGTCTGGTCTGTCATTCATAATTCAGCCGTCGTCCATTAAAGAATACCCGCGTCCATAATCCAAAGGCCCATCCCATGTTCCATATAACATTATTAGCACCAAATTCAAAAAGACAATCATAGTATACATAAAAATAGGCTAGTTTCCTGCAAGAGAGAAGCGTTCAACAGTTTTCAGTGGTGCCGGGAAGACATCATGTTCCATAAATATCAAATCCGTATCGCTGCTCAGTATTCTTAATCCATAATGTTCGCTGTAAAGTCGTCATCTAGAGAATGATGTATCTCAGTCACGCTTTGATTGTGTGTGTTCATATGGGCACCATGAGGATCTTGAAATACATGGGTTCATTCTAAACGTCTCCATTCTAAGTTTCTCAAATTGTAGGTAAAACATCGTACATGTCATGAACAAGATCTCTTGCGCTACGTGAAAATTAACTTCTGTCCAAGTCTGCGTAACCTGGGCTAGGAACCGTTTCAACGCCATTTCTTTACATATCGATGGTGTTCAAATGAACACGCACGATCAAAGCAAACTTGATATACACGATACTCTAGACAACGACAATTTGGATTGAAGAATATTTGTCAGTGACAAGGATATTATTAGTGGAACATCATGATGTCTTTCTGCCATCTTGAAAATTGCTGACTGCCTCACTCTGAGCAGTCAGGAAAATAGTGTTGATTAACACCAAACAATGCATGGTGTTGAGCTCAACATCAATACATGGTGCTGAGCTTAGACTTGTATTGGTGCTGGCCTACACCATTATTTGGCGTTGGGACAACGCTATTCTCTGACTGTGTTGCAAAAGTGTTTTTTCTTATTATATACTAGTCTGTTCTGAATTGTTCGCAAAAGTTGAACTTATAAGGCCTGCTGATTTCAATGTAATCCTTGAAATGATAAATGTTTCATAATGTGTTTAGGACAGTTCAAACGGTACACATTTGTCGGGAAGCTTCATCAAGAAGTCCACGAGTTTTTTGAATTCTATGAAGTTTGCCACAGAGAAGACATGATCAATTAGTGGGCGAGACACCATAGATTCGATCTCTTTTCTTCCACGCGTGCCGTAGTTCCCGATTGCCAGAGCGTAGACAAAGGCTTTCACTTTCAGTCTTGCAACCTCTTTACTTAACTTGGCCCCACAGTTTGAATGACCATCAGTCAAGACGAGTACGTCCTTCACCGAGTCTGTGGCGGGTCGAATTCCTGAAAAACAGAAACTAGCCCATGCTAAAATGTACAGATTTTGTTGCTGATGGTTATGTGGTAATTTATTTGGAAAGTTTCAAATGGAACATGACAGCTGAGCTTTGTTATGGCTTTAATGGCATGATGACGATGGAGAGATGACCACGTTGTGGTCAGAACCCACGGCATGACTGCGGTTGCATGCAGATGTGAGCGAACTGGGTATGAAAGTTAATCATACCTGGCAGGGGGGCACTTTCCGTCTCACCCTGTTGGTTGTTTGCTCCTATCTCCGGAAAGGCAAACAATTGTGAGCTGAGACTCCGAGAATTGGTAGAAAATTATTTGAGGTCATATGAGCCTATTTGCACAATCCCCCGAGCAGGGGATCAGGGGGAAATTCAAAAGGGGGGAGGGGGCCTGTTGGATACCAGAAAAGTGATGTTTTCGTCAGGTTTCTTCACAAGTTTTGCTTTTCTGCATGGAAATATGGGTGAAACCTATTTTATTTCATATCTGATTATTATTTTCTAATTGATCATACAGTTTTTGCGAAGAAAAACCAAAAATAACAAATTGGAACACTTTTTGAAAATGACGTCACTGTGCGATCATCATGGCCGCCATCTTGGATTTGTTTTACATTTTCTTGTAGAACTTGACCCAAAGATATAGTGTGGTAAGTGTCAGCACTCTAGCGTTAGCGATAGGGAAAATATGAAGGGGGGAGGGGCACATTCCGCCTCTCCCAGGCTGTGGTGCACCCCAAATCGCCCAGTCCACATATGATTTAGAGGAAAGTTGAGAGGAATTGGCTCCTATGTTTTTTTCAATCAGATAAGATAGGCAAACAAGTTCTATAAATCTATCCAATATGTTGATACTATTGTCGACCAAGTTGAGGGTTGTCATCACGTTGAGGTGAGTGCTCTTTTTCTATACTTTTTGGTGTATATTATGAAAGAAGCCGTGCGCCCGTGAATTGAATGGTCTTAACACAAAAAAATGTCCGGCCAGGTAGAAGAAGTCCAGATATCAACATCCACCTTTTACCTTAAAGACTGGGGTCTTGGTTTCTTAATTTGATATGTACTATAACCTATACCTTCTGTCTAGTTCCGCCTATCCCGGGTAGTGATCGTTCGATCAGGCTGAATTAAAATAAGATATTTTTTTCAGGAGAGAGAAAGAGAATTAAGGATTAACGTCGCGTTCAGCAATATTTCAGCTATATAGCGACGATCAAACAAAATTCTAAGTATTCAAGTTAATAACTTAGTAATCAAACACATTAAACACACACATTAAAACTTATGCAACAAACCGATTTCTCTCAAATAACCTAAGTTGCAGTCCTCCCTCACTCGACCAAAAAGATCTTCCAAAGTAATCGCCCGATAAAAAGATTCTCTTACAATCTTAAAATCTATACATTCGATAAGAATGTTTCACTGAGAGATCTTCGTGGAATCTTATGTTCGTGAGTTAGTCATTTAGAAAGTGATTGTATAACAGTATTTTGTTTATTTTGGGATTACGCTATCTTAGTATAGCACAGATTCTAACGCTAAATATTGACAGAACCAGCTACCATCAGAGTAAGGCTCTCAACCTCCTGCACAAAAAATCGGCGATTCAAACCACTCGGCCAACGCCTCCCACATAATAGGGGGTAGCAGACCGGTAGTCTTGGAAACGAACACACAGTAACCATTCTGAAGACCGTAATTACACAGCTCCTATAGCAGAATATAAAAGAATATATTTTCTTTGTCATTTATGTATGCGATAGTTAAATGACAAAAAAATATTTATTCTGTTATTAGAGCTGTCATTACGGTCATCGGAGGGGTACTGTATGTTCGCTTTCAAGACAACGGTCTGTTACCTCCTGTTTTATGAGAAATCTGTTGAACGATTGGTTTAGGTCGCCGACCATAAAGTGCTGGTGGTTGGGTGCCTTACTATAGATTCTTTATTGCCATGAATAGTTATTATACATAGCGCCACATGTGGCAGATAAAAAGAGGAAACAATTGCATATAAAAAATACAGGGTACTTTAAAATAAGTGTTACATAAAACACATAAAACAAAGAAAAGAAAAAAAACAAAAAAAAAAAACAAACATACATATACAAAAAAAAAAAAAATAATAATAAAGCATACATGTATATTGACGCATGTCAGCACTGCCCTAATTTATGGCAGCATATTACACATTCATACAGGAGTCCTTACACACAAACGCACACACACACAAAGAAATACTCTTGAGAACACTAAAATGGTAACAGAAGCACAAATTAGGTTGTCTGCCCTGTCCTTAATGGGCGCTACGATCATAATGAGATCATCATAAACATGGCTTGTGTCCCTTGGTTCAATTAATCTTTGTGAAAGAAGGGTAGAAAAGAACATTGACAGCAGTGAGTTTTTGTATCCACGTCGGCTGCTAAAAGAGAAATGATCTAATGATTTACTTTCAAATGGTTTGATGTAGAGCTTATTTAGGATAGATAGGTAGTTTATTGCTATGATGAATATATGTACATAAAAATACATAATGCCACAGTTGGCAGTGTGATAATCTGTGACATTCAAGATTGTTAAAACAAGATACACCTATTAAAATCATACAAGGACAGAAAAAAAAAACAAAAACACACACACATATATACATGCGCACACACACACACACAAATAATAATAATAAAAAAAAATAAAAAAAAAATACAATAAAATAAAATTCACCGGAATGTCAACGGGAGCACTAATTCTGCATGGCCAAGCACAAGACCGCCAATCGCATATTACAATAACATTTATTGTGTTAGTCCTACTCCAGATACTAAGTGTTAAGGTTTTCCAAAGACTGTTTTCTTACAGCTAAACAATTCTGAGCAAACTCTCCTACTAGTGTGATCACGTCTGTGTCCTCGCAACTCATCAGCCACATAAATTTGCTTTCTTTATCTAAAAGTCTGAAATTCTGGTTTATATTACTTATGTAATCAAAAAACTTAACTCTATCGTCCGAATATTTGGCACAGGTCATAAAGAAGTGGGACTCGTCCTCAACTCCGCTTGAACAAATACGGCATAACCTATCATTTATTGGCATACCATGATATCTCCCTTCTTCAATTTGAAGTCTATGGTTGCTTATTCTGAGTTTGCAAAGATTCCGTCTGGTTTCCCGTTTTAACATGCAGAGATATGGTTCTGGTTTAAATACAGATTTGAATGTTCTATATGTTCGAAGTTTATTGCCGTGGTTGGTCTCCACGCGGTCGTTAGCCAATTCATTTATCCAGTTCCTCTGAAAACGCTCTTGAAGAGCTTTCTTCACCATTCCTACCATTCTATTTTTAGAAACCTGTCCAGCAGTAGTACACAAGTGAGTTAGACCCAGACTTTGGAGGACGGCACATATGTTTGTATACCAGCTGTGTTGAGATGACACAGACACACCATAGGCCATTTTTACCAAGCTATCGTCATCTAAATTACAAAGTCTCCACCAGTATTTCACTAATATGATCAATATGTCAATCAAAAGTGGGTATCTTCCTAACTCACCAAGTACAGCATAGTTGGTGGACTTTGGACTGACTCCCAATACATACTTACAAAATTTTAAGTGGAGCTTTTCCATTGCATTATTTCTAACCCAGGTATTAAACAGCTTGTTAGAACCACCTCTACTGGGATTAATATCGCCCCATATTTCAGCACAATACAACATAATTGGTTTTACAGTATGGTCGAAAATGTGCAAGGATGTAAAAGGATCAGGAGTTGTGGAGGACAAACATTTCCTCAGTTTGAAAAAGGCTTTAGATGCCTTTCGTACTAAACAATCTTTTGCTAAGCTGAAAGCACATGAGGAATGGAAGACAATACCAAGAAAAGTGTGACTTTTGACTACTTCCAACACAGTGTGATCTATATGAAATGAGAAGTTTTTAGTACTTCTAGAATTGAAAATTAAGCATTTGCTCTTATCCTCATTAATATTTAGGTCCCATTTTAAACAGTACCGATACAATTTATCCAGTGAAGCTTGCAAACCTTCTTCACTGTTTGATACCAGGACTAGGTCATCTGCATATAGTAAACAATTGAGAGCTTTCGTACCCAAATCAACCGGATCACAAGAGGAATCAAAAATAGCAGGCAAATCATTTACAAAAATTTTAAATAGGTTCGGACTCAAATTATCACCTTGTCTAACTCCCACACCTGATTGGAACATCTCAGTAACAAAGTCGCCATAGCGAACACACAAGTTTATCTTGCTATACATTTGCTTAATTATATCACAAAATTTTTCGGCAATTCCCATTCTCTGTAATTTGAATAACAATCCATTGTGCCACACAGAGTCGAATGCTTTCGAAAAATCAATGAAACAAGTATATAATTTGTCTTTACTGGTTTTCTTTGCTTCAATTATGGTCCGAAGGACAAACATGTGATCAGAAGTTCGTTTGCCTGCAGAGAAGCCAATTTGCTCATGGCAAATGAGTTGATCTTGGTCGAGAAATTTTTCTAATCGACTATTGAGTATACAGTTGAACAGTTTGCTTACACAACTGGTGATGGTGATACCTCTATAGTTTGAGGGAACTTTCCGGTCACCTTTTTTGAATAATGGGGTTATATATCCTTCAGCCCATATTTTCGGGTATACAGAGAAGGAGAAGACCAGATTAAACAGTTTCAACAGACATGGTAATAAACTAGACTGACCATGCTTCAGCATTTCATTGCATATACCATCCAGACCAGCCGCCTTATTGTTCTTCAAATTCTTTAAACCATTCATGATTTCTGTTTGGTCAAGGAGCTTGACTGTCTAAAACTGGGGAAAATGATGGAATGTACTCCCTTGATAAAGCTTCATCAATGTTACCTTTATCAGGGCTTGAACAGGATTTGTAGTTTAAATCTTGAAAATGGTCAACCCATTCCTTTGGATCAAGATTCTCAACATCATTCTTCTCAGAACATTTATCATCTAAATCATTAAGCAATTTCCAAAAATTTTGTGGGTCCTTCTCATGAAGTCCATCTAATTTCTCAATAAGCGCTTCTTTATACTGTTTTCGCTTTAATTTTCGACTCTTTCTGAGGTCTTTAAGTGCTTTATAGTAAGAAGATCGAATATGAGGATCTGAAGGAAATCTGTCAAATAAATATGCTTTTTGGTTAACCTTCTTTTTTAATTGCTGCAATGAGTAATCATACCATTTGTACTGCTTGTACTTTTTACGTTGCGATTTCTTTTTACTTCTATGTGAAAAAGTAATTGTTTTCAGAGAGATATCGCCAGCAGCTATAAGTATATTACAAAAATCAGTCGAAGCAGTGTCAATCTGTATTGATGAGTAACTTCTATCAAGAAACATCTTAATTCGGTTCTGAACAGCTGGGGAACAAAGGGCTGCCTGATAATTGACCACTGAGTTCACAGACCAGACATACTTTGTAGGAAAAGAGGTCATGTTATGGACTTCTGCTTGGATAAAGTAATGCACTTTCAACAAAAAAGATATTTGGCAATGGTCAGAGAGGTCGCCTTGAAATGGTTCAACATGGAATAATGATACATATTTACATAACTGTTCAGATACCACAGCATAGTCCACTACACTACTACCCTGTGGTTTGTGACAGGTGAACCGACCAGTACAGTCTCCTATGGTTCTACCATTTAGAATTCGCATTCCACTAGAGATGCATAATTCTAATAACTGTTCCCCCCTGGGGTTAACTACTGTATCATAACTCCTCCTGTTACAAATGTAGTTATCCTCTATATAACTATTGAAAACTGGGATATGTTGAGAGTTATCTCCCTCTATATAATCAGCATTTGTACCTGTTCTAGCATTTAAATCCCCACATATAATTATCTCCCCTGATGTGGAGTATTTAGCAATGTCGCACTCAATCAATTCTAAAATATCTGGACTATTCCCAGAAATGAAGTTTGATCTCGCAGGGGGAATATAAGCAAAGCAAATGAATACACTTTTATCCAAACCAAATTTATCTGCTTCTAACATTATCCATATATAATCATTTGTTTTATGCTCAAGAAATTTAATATGTTTTCTAAGCTCATCTTTTACATAGACCGCGATCCCTCCAAAGTATCTATTGTTACGATTACATTTATAACCAGGGAGAGGAACACATTTGAATCCTTTGATGGATATATCTGTTTCTCCAGCACAGTGCGTTTCACTCAGAAAGACTATGTGGTGCTCTTTCAAAGCATTCACAAAGTTCTCATCAGCCAGCTTATTGCAGTTTTTTGAAATCAACCCGTTAACATTCCAAGCAGTTATTTTTAGATTTTGAACGTAACTATTGGTGTGATTGATTCTTCTCTCAGGAGCTGAGAAGCACATCAATAACTCTTATAAAGTTCTAGCGTCGGTACCAGGGACCATCTCTGTTGTATTGACCTCTAGAATTTTGTCTTTTGTTGTGGAAACCCTCGTGAAGATCCCAGTCATTCCATTCTCGGTTGTGGAAGCTATTGTATTGCTATGGTGATCGCTGGTTCTAATCCCGTATGGGAATCCACCAATTTTCAGAACTAGAATCTGTGCTATACTGAGATAGTTTAATCCCCAAACAACGATAATACTGGCTGTTCATTCAACAACTAAGAGAGCATTCAAATCTTGAATGTGTGTGAAAATTCTGAAATTACAGAGGTCGAGTTGATTTGCCGACACCGTTGACACAGTATAATCAGCATTTTTGCTCATTTATATGTATAGGATATGCATGCACGGTGAAGCTGACTGTGCCATGAATAATCATCTTAGATTGCTAAGGGCATTTCTCGTTTCACTAAATACTACCCTTAGATTATCGCTGTGATTCGGCATGTATTTCACACGGCGCCATCTATCTAGAGGGAGATAATCCAGTTCGAAAGTTGTTCCCAAAGCATGAGTTCAAATGTCGGCCCCATTTAAACGAGCCAATGAAATTATCTGTATTAAAATACTGCCTAGACATGCAGACGTGTCAGTTTCACGAGGCGCAAGACTGGGGGAGTCTACGCGAGACCAAAACAAAGTTGTGCGAATTAGCTATTTTATTTCTCACTCTAGTGGAGCATGCTTCTTTGTCTATCTTAAGAAAAATCATATTACAAACGGCCTAACATATTTGAAAACAAAATAAAATCGGCGGCAGACCACAGGGAAATGATATGCTTTTTATTTTGTGATGGGGGCACTTCGAGGCCCACCATGGGATCATTTCAATCGATCGCTTTCTGGAGGTGTGTCTTCGTTGTATGAATGGGATTGCACCGATATCAGATATAACGGGACCAGTCGGATGTGACCATTTGGGAAACGCCCTATTACACTCAGATAGCACCCGTTACCGCATGGCTACGAGCAGAAGTTTCTACGTATGATCGTGCCATGCGTTCGGATGATGTGAATAATAACAATACCTACCTGTGTTCGGCTCGAACATGTATGTGTGGGCATGAACAAACGCGTCACCAGTACACGTCTGTCCCCCAGCCTGTCGCATATTTAGAATGGCGTGTTTTACACTGGCTAACGTCCAATGGGTCTTGAAGTCGAAGTTGAGAACAACTTTACTGGAAAATGTGATAATGGCGATCCTGTTGTTTTGCCTTCCTCGTCCAATGCTTCCGCACAGTCTCCCTATCAAATCAGCGAGCTTCAGTTTCGTGATTGTCCATTCACTGGAGCTGATGCTGCCGCTCATGTCGATGATAAAGAGGAGATCACGTGGTAATATCGTGTAAGTGGTGCGTGGGCCTGTACCTGTACTTAGTGCTTGCCTTACTACTTGTAGTCTCCGTGTTGTTGTTGTTGTAATGCTATTTGTTATAAATTTGTAGGCATGGACCTCTCCAATCATGAACTTGTCAATGAATTTCTTGGGCACACTCTTTTTGTCCCATGGCTCTGAAAGCAGAATGAATAATGCCCAATTAAGTTGGACCATCATAATTATTTTGCTTCAACTCTCTCTCTGCATCGATAGCTTGGCCAGTTCCAAAATGGTATCCACGAACAAGAATGACGCGATTTTATACTGTGCATCATCTGCGTACATTCAGAGACTCAGAGAGATTTTCAAGATGTAATATGATGAAAATATTTGTCTAGAAATTCCTCAGTTTCGCTAGCTAGTGACGAGCAATCGGTGAACAATTTTTATCATCGGCGCACTTGTACTGTTAACGCTTTAATTATGGGACCTCAGTTGGAGGTGCAAACCTATTCAACTTTCAGAGGTTAAGATGTTGCAATGAAGTTTTTTAGAAACAACAGTTCATCATGGGATATTTCCAAGTTTTAAGAAATCTGATTGGTCCGTTGAAATTTTCAAATAAAAATCCGACATATTCATTGGCTTGTGAGGAAAACTGAAAGAAAATCCAGTCAACCACGGAGTTTGTGTATAGGTTCTTACTTTGAATACGAACATGTGTATTTCAGTTTATTATCAGGGTGTTGTCATATCGATACGCAAAGGTACTGTAAAACTACCAAATTGCAAAGAACCAACAGATTCTATATCAAGCCTCACTGAGCAGATTTCTTTTTGTATAATTGGAGAACTCAATGTGCCAATACTTTGTCAGCAACTATACATTGCCTGTTGTGGAACACAATCCATTTAGCATAACGAAAATCAAAATATTTGATACATACCCGCTCTGGTAGTAGGCCCATTTGGTTTTGTTTCAGTGAGAGATGGGCAGCTTCTCCCACCATTACTAGGGTACCGTACGATTATCCGAGTCCTTTTCAGATTTGTCCCGCTGAGTGACCAATCTGACCACACAGACACGGCGCAATCCACCTTTCTATTCCCCCAAAAGACAGCTGAAGAATTCTTTAGGCACACCACGAGTATCACAAGCACAATGGTACCGAATAAGGTCATCTTTCTGGCAAATCAAATAAAATCAAAGAGATCTGATTGATCGTTACAAAGGACGTGATATTTTACGTGAGAACGTCATAGATCTAAATTAGAGTGATTCAATAACTATTTCAAATTTAATATATTTTATATATTAAAAACGTATATTGATATATAATCAATCAATAAAAAAATCAATCAATAATCAATAAAAAAAAACATTATCTGAGACTTTTCGAATCGTGTAGGAAAATTGGTATCCCTCGACAAAGCGACTCTCCAAAACCAAAGATCATCGGTGTGTTGTGCATAAAACACCAGTCCACAGTCAAGCAGTGGACCAGGAAGAGCAGACCTGGTATTCGTTTTTCGCAGTGCATTCCATTATGTCATAAATGATTCACGTTACTTCCCGTATAAATCTCCCTTTCATAAACACTTTTTGCGTTTCGCTTATGATAGATGATAGGACTTTTTTTACTCGACCGACAATGCAACAGGAGGCTAGTTTGTAGTCTACATTTAAAAGAGAGGTTGGGTGCCAATTCTTCAATAATTTACCCTGTTCCTCGAAACCTAACACAAAACCTACTGTATAAGCGTGGTTTACAGATAGGGTAAGAAAGGCAACCGGTGACAGAAGAATTGGTAAATTTCTGCTGGAAATCCATCAGAACCTGGGAATTGTCCTTGTTTCATTTTCTTTAGGGCAATGTAGCATTCAGATTTTGTTATGGGACCCTCACACGTTTGTCTATCTTCAGTACTCAGAGCTACGTTGTGGTTGAGGAATAATCCATTTTGGTCGCTGTCTATGAAAGCAGGTTTTGAGTACAAAGTGGTGTAATACAGGGCCATCTCGTTTAAAATGTCTTCCGAGTTTTGTATAAGCTCTCCGCTCTTTGTCATGATCTAGGACATGTTCTTAGTTGTATAATAACGCTTTTCCAGTCTACAAAAAAAATCTGAATTATTTTCCCCCTTCTCAGCTTTTTTGTTATCTAAAGCCTCCAAACAGCTGGTTTGTTTCTGTGGTGATGATATTATCGCGATATTTTTTCCAATTACAAACACTTACCTTATTACGGTTCTGTTTTTCAACTTCTAGAGTTCTCAGCCTCTTCCTTAGCTGGTCAGCAGACGGGTTGAATTTTCGAACGGACCGAGAGTTTATAACCTGTAACATAACAGGAAATCTCTGGTGTTATTTTTTCCTGTTTCCGCTTGACACGTCTCTGGCTGATTGTGACCATGCAACTTGAATTGAATTGAATTGGTTATGTTGTTATCATCCTCATGTTGTTTGTTACGCGTTTACTCGGAATTGGCATTGTTGAGAAACCTAATGCGTTCTAACAATATACGAATGGACAAAAGACCAGGAAAAATAGGCTTGCTAAACTCAAACAAATGATAACGTGGCATGTCACACTGTCGCTAAATGGTTGGGAAATCGTGTAACGTAACACGTTGCACTTCCTCTGATTGAGGTCTTGTATCCCACCTTTACGTCCAAATTTACGATAAAAAAACTTTATTCAACATTTCTTAACTCTTCAAAATTCAAAAGTGCGGCCTTGTGGGGAATCAGAAAATTGACCTTTTCATAATGCGCAAAACCTATTCGTTTCACAAGAGATTTAGTATTTACTAATTTATCATGCAGTTTTTGCAACGAAATTACATAAATACAAATGTGACCGATGAATCGACCAAAAAGCCCTTTGGAAAATGACTGTGACTTAATAATAGCGACCATCTTGGATTGTTTTACATTTTCTTGTAGAGCACGACTCAAGGGTAAATTGTTGTAAATTTCAACCCTCTAGCTCAAGGGGTAAGAATAATAAATCCCCCCCCCCCCTCCACTCCCTCCGCCCCACCCGGCCTACAGAGTTCCCAAAAACCCCAAGCCAGATAGGGTTGACTTCTATATCCATCTTAAGAGTGGCGAAATTTTCGACTGATTGAGCATGTACCACATTAACCCTTTCTGGCCTGGGCTTTTTGGGACCTGTCCAGGCAGGGTTCATTTCGGGCTCCTAATTATTTTTCTTACTTCTTGAGCTAGGGAGCTGAAACTTACCACACTGTAACCTTGGGTCAAGCTCTACTAGAAAATGCCAAAAACAAATCCAACATGGCCGCATTGATGATGTCACAGTGACATCATTTTCAAAAACAACATTTTTAGAATTTTTACTTATGCAATTTCTCCGCAAAAGCTGTGTGATGAATTAGTAAATATTAATGTGATGTGAAATAAAATAGTTTTCGCCCACTTTTCTTAGCGGAAAAGCAGGAATTCTGAAGAAAAATGACGAAAACATAATTTGTCTTGAACTCACTGTGGCCGCCATCTTGACGTGTCAGCTCTCAATTTTTTGTCGTGCCGGAGATAGCCCAGAAAGTTTAGTAGGGGGGGGGGGGACATTCTGACCCCCCCGGCCTAGTAGTGAGTGAGTAGGATTCAACGTCGTTTTCAATATTTTTTTTAGTCCTATCACTACGGTACAGCACAGCACCCAGTCACCCATCCAAGTATTGGCCGAGCTCAACGTTGTTTAACTTCGGTGATCTGACGAGAAACGATGTGCCCAACGTGATACGCCATAGGGTTAAGCTGACCATTCATACATGTAAAACGACAAATGTCCGTGAGTATGTCAAAGTCCGTTCGGGTGGGATAATTATTAATTCTGAAATGATTGAGTGCCTGCTGATCAAGGAAACGATTTTAATATTAATGTATATATTAAGTTATTGAATTTCGAATAATACTTTTGTTGGTGACACGGAAACTAATCTGAAATGTGCGTTGAATGATTGCCTGTTGATCAAGGAAACGATATTTAATATCAATTTAAAAGTAATTGAATTTCGAATAACACTTTTGTCGGTGACGAGGAAACTAATGTGAAGAAGTTTCCGGGTTTCTTGTCCTTGTGAACGATTATAAAGATATCGAGTTTATGCACGTGAAAAACAGATCTGGAAGAGGAGCCGAACTGTTTGAACACATCTTAGCAGCTCAGAAATTCCAAGATGTTATCTGCGTTCGTCTTTCTTATCTGCGCCAGTGTAGGTTTGGTATATGGTTTCGGGGAAGGTCCGATTGACTGCGCTTTTTCCGTCTGGAGTGAGTGGTCACGTCACACCAGTGGTCAGTTCGAAACAAGAACCAGGCATATCACACGGCAGGCCAAGCGGGGTGGAAGACCCTGCAATGGACGAACGATAGAATACAGAAGTGACAACGGTAAGCTTTTTCTGACTGCACTGCTATTGGGTTATATTGAATTTTCCAAGATTCCAGCTTCCCTAATCGGCTAAATCCAATCGTCTAAGAATGAAAACAAAGAATGATAAAAAATTATTTATGCTGAAAATTACGCTTTTAAAGAATTCTAGAAACTACAAATGTGAATTAGATTAGTTTGGCAAACACTGCCGCTGGCCGCACACATATCTAACACATGGTGAGCGAATCATAATTAACATTTTTAACATTTTTTTTAAAGAAATAATATTGAAAATTCTGAGGATTTACACCAGGTTAGAAGCCCTTATCTTGGTTTAACGAAACTACCGACCATGAAGTGAAAACATAAAAAAAAATGTTTCGCACTCAATCCACGGTAATTTTTTCACCATTTTATTGATCAAATTTGTTTTCTAGTAACTTTTATGTTTTTCAAATTTCAACACAAAACTGTAAATATTTAGAGCTCAAAAAAATCTTCCCTCTGTTTCAAAGTAACCAACGAAGGGGCTCCGTTTATCGCATTTATTCGAAGTATTCGACTTTGTACCATCATTAAATCATTTCCGTGACGATTTTTTTTAGATTTCTGATGAAAATTCAGGTGTTATTGGAGAAAAAATATTACAGACTAAATTTTCACAAACGGCTCCTTTTGATTTCAAATAATTCAGTTGTAGAAATCAGAATAGTTCGTTGTATAGAGTTTATGTATTGCAAATTTATTCCGCAAAACCGATAAGATATACAAAATCTTATATACAATATCTATGGACGTTAGAACCTTAAGTTGAATTACAAGACTTGTCAGTCCAGCGAAAAATGGAACAAATTTTTCAGCCATGGTGAGAGATGAAACTGCGTATTTCATGAAACGACGTTATTGTGAGAAGATAAAAGACACAAATGCGGGAGAAATTCCAATTATTGACGTTATAGAAATTTCGGAACACCCAGAACACTATTTGTAATAGTGTACAAGGAGGGGTGTTCTTTTCATACTTGTTCAGTTACTTCCTCCTTGAAGTCTGTGAGAGTATCAATTAGTCAACAGGTATTAGTAAGTTACCTAGGTATTAATCCAACAACTCACCAAGGGGTTTTCGGCTAGAAAATTATAATTTTGATATTATAGTTAACTGCCCATATTTGGATAGTAATATTCCAGTGGGACCTGCATATGGCGTATACATATCTCGCCTAGTAGCATTTGCTAGGTCCTGTGTTAATTGTGACGATTTCAATCAACGTCACAAAACATTGTTGCAGAAACTTATAAAACAGGGCTATTCCTCCAAGCGCCTCCACTCAAAGTTTCTCAAAGGACGTGTCAGCTTTACCCGAGAAAAAACCCTCTTGCTGTCACGTTTGTAAAGCGAAAAAATTATTTCTCCATGTCAGCATGAAAAGTTGTGTTTCATACATATAAAATATTGAAATTTTACACTGAAATTTCTCACAGCCAATGGTGACGTAAAACGGCGTCGATGAACGTTGGAAAATGGGCGCTTGGTCGTTTTTATATTTTCTGGGTACATTTTCACAGGGAATTCCCCTTATATACAAAATATGACACCTCCAACCAAAATCTAATTCCATGTTCTCAATTTTATCAAATATACCACAAACATATATTGAAATATCATTTTGGTTGAAGGTGTCATATTTTCATGAAATTTAAAATAAGTTTTGTTTTCTCTGTTCACTTGGAAGACGGCGTTATATTGGCATTGTAACAGTATTAAGTATGTATGTGAAGTCATGTGACGCAGTCAGTATGTCGGCACCTCTTCCCACTTCCCTTATATGTGTTGTAATAGCTTCTTGGCCGTGTGGTTAGAGCGTTTGGTTGTGAACGAACAATGCTGTCAATTTTGAGTTCGAATCACAATTTTGTCAATTTATTTTTTTTTCTTTTATCCATAGATGAATGACTCATGAAGAAATATTTCTGGAGTAAAATAATAAAAAAAATATTTTACAATTAATATTTTGTAAGTAGAAAATCCCCAAGCTGTTCTGTTTCCTTCACCACTTGTACTTCCGCTTGCAGTACAACGTATCTCCCGAAACAGATAGGCCTAAATATTTTTGTCATCAATGCGTACGATATTTAATTCATGGATATGCGTATATAGTAGTAAAGTAAGATAGCAATGGCAAATATGAACAGAAGCGTGCCACTCAGCCTTACACGAAGGACCTGTTCCTGACGAGCGCATGGCACGCTCAACTCTGTATATTAATAGAACTGGGGAAGACCGGCCTTTATTGCTTGAATACGTCATTCGTATAGCACAAATCGAGGAAAGCTGCCAAGAGGGTTTTTTCCCGGGTAAAGCTGACATGTTCTTTGGCGATACATATCGCACATTGATAGCAAAATACGAACGTAGCCTACAAGATCTATGGCGTTACGTTTCGTAACTTGTGTCTAATTCCGCTTAACCCGGGGCTAGGGGTCGTATGAACCCATGTACTTCAAGATCCTCATGTGGCTCATATGAACAGTCTCAATCAAAGCGTGACTGAGATACATCATTCTCTAGATAACGACTTTAGAACGATTATTTTGGATTAAGAATACTGATCAGCGATACGGATTTTATATTTCTGGAACATCATGATGTCTTGTCGGCATCATTGAAAACTGTTGACCGCTTCTCTCTTGCAGGAAACTAGCCTATGTTTATGTATACTATGATTGTCTTTTTTGAATTTGGTGCTAATACTGTTATATGGATATGGAATAGGTCTTTGGATTATGGACGCGGATATACTTTAATGGACGACGGCTGAATTATGAATGACGGGCTAGACGCTTGTATTGCATACGGCGTATACATATCTCGCCTGGTAGCATTTCCTAGACCATGCGCAGACTGTGACAATTTTAATCAACGCCACAGAATATTACTACAGAAACTTGTCAAACAGGGCAATAACACCAGACGCCTCCATCTAAAGTTTCTCAAAGTCTGTGATAAATATCGTACACTGACAGTAAATTACGATAAGTCCGATTAACCCAGGGCTAGGGGCCGTTTGAATATGATAAGTATATCATCTTCATGGTGTTCAAATGAACATCCACAATCAAAGCGCGATTGAGATACATGCTAGGTAAAAACGACTCGGGAATTAATATGGATAAAGTATAATGGTCAATGATTAGGATTTTATGCACAGAACATCAAATCTTGCTAACACCATTGAACACTGTTGACCGCTTCTCTCTTGTGTTTTCATCATTTTTATTTCACACAGCTCTGGAATTGGCCCTGCCATTTCGAAAAAGGTCTTTCGATTATTGACGCGGAAATTCTTTTATGGACGACGACTGAATATTGAATGACGGATCTGACGCTTGCTATTTGAAAAAGCTTAAATAGTTACTATGATTGTTAGACGCTCATATTAATCCGACGCTCATATTAATCCGGACCCATTAGATCATACAGACGACATTTATATAATAGCAAACGGGGAGCGTTGTTAGGATATCAATTTATTACTCTTGGTTAATTTTTACTGATCTTCATTCATCTACGTTTTTAGACGAACCAGATGATGTACCTGCCGAGGATGCATTTCTGTCCCGATTTCTACCGGGAAACAGACCTTCGTACAGCCTCGGTGGTGGCAACAGCAACACCCGCTACACATTATCACGTGACATCCTCGTCATGCTGGATACGACCATCGGACAAACATCGTTCCCTTATTACAAAATTTTTGCAGCGTCACTCGTCGGCAAAATCTGCGGGAAAATTGGCACAACACCAGAGGACAACCGGGTTGCCTTGGCAACGTTTGGCTCCAACATCTCTGTTATCCATAACTTTGCAGAACAACAAAACCGGGCCAAAATCCAAGATGATATTCTCAACATCCGAGCGTCGAACATCGTACCATCAGATCTGTCATCAGCTTTATCTTTCGCCAACGAAAATTTAGGTAAGCAAATCGCCGAAGGCTCTATACTCATATGATAAGATGAAACTTGGTGGGGATTGGACCTTTTGTGGCAAAAACTGAAATGCAGTACTCCGCTGATTAAGGCCATCGTCTATAGTTATAATTTTTTTTATCGTAATTCTAGATATCTCTCATTTATATTTTTATGGATATCAGTATGTTTCAACTGAATGTACATATACAAAGATAAAGAGAAATTTGATTGTATTTTGCAGGAATCCGAGGTTACAGCAGATCCACTAAAGAAGTTCTCATTTTTACGGCATATAGAAGAAACTGTGACCCCAATGTATTGCGTATGGCACGAGAACTGGGTATAAATGCGGCTGTTTACGTCGTCGTTGTTGGTCATGACGTCACGACTAATCGGCCAGCTGACTGGTGCTTGGAAGACAATGTGGCATCTGACCCCCCGGAGTTGCATTTCTTGCACTTGGAGACTATCAACCAACTTTCTCACGTTTCGAATATTCTCCTTGAACTATCAGGAGGAAACAATAAATTCTGTCCGAAAAAGTAAATTCTCAAAATGAATTGTTTTCAATCTTCTGACAACTCTTGAAAATCTGTTGAAAATCGGTATCGAAATAAAATTTCGAATAAAATCACATGTGTTTTCATTGCTACCATGTGCAAATGTATTAGAATTAATCAGAATATTGCTATTATCAAGATCAATTTTTAGCCCTACCAGGCCTATCTTCGGAACTACACAAAATGAAAGCTGACCCTCCATGATCTTCTAGTTCATCATATTGGGGGTCATTTTGTGCATATTTGCCGAATAGGGTACGAGAAAAGTGATGTTTTCGTCATTTTTCGTTGAATAAAAATTGGCCAAAATCAATTTTATTTCAAATCACACTATTATTTACTAGTTTATCATGCAGTTTCATGCAGCAAACAAAACATGAATAGTATAATCGTCAAATCTGACCGAAACATCCGTTTTGAAGATGACGTCACTGTGACGTCATCACAGCGCCCATCTTTTTTTTATATTTTTGGTAGAGCTTGACCCAAGGGTATGGCGTGTTAAGTTTAACCCTCCTACCTCACGTGGTAAGAAAAATATTCAGGGCCGGGGGATGGGGCGAATCGGCCCCCATGCCTGGACAGGCCCCAAAAAGTTGAAGTCAGATAGAATTATGGTAAATATAATTCGAGATGCGAAATGATGGGTTCCACTGGTGGTAGTTAAACTTCTAATAATAGGTATTCGTCAGGATAAATTGAAAATTCTGATTGAAAACAGATATGGAAGCCGCTACTCCAACTGGACCCTATTCATTAAATATCTCAAAGCCGTTTGGTGATCTGTTTATAAAGAATATGTCTACATCTACACCATACTTCACCGATATTCTGACTGTGTGCCACTGTTTGTCGGGGATATTCGAATGCTTGAAGAAAAGCCCAATCCAGCGTCCTTACACTAAACGACCTTGATATGTCATATGAAAAATGTCAGATCTAGTTAGGGACGGTTCATTTATTGTCCCAAGGGGTGGGAATTCAGAGTATGGAAGAAAAGATTGGTTTCACTAACTTTAAGCTGTATCAGTTTTGGTACCTCCTTCAAACGCTCCCCTATAGAATTATTAGCCTTTGCTATTTTTGACCACATGAAAGGGTGACGATTTTAATTAACGTCACAGAACATTATTGCAAAAAGTTGTAAAACAGGGCTATACCACTAAGCGCCTCTACTCAAATTTGGCGAAAAATATTGCATGCTGATAGCAAAATACAAGCATAGAATGCAAAATCAAGTGCCGTACGTCTTCCCTGGAAGAACCCTTGTACTTCAAGATCCTCATGGAGTTCATAGAACAGACATAATCGAAGCGTGACTGAGATACATCATTCTCTACATTACGACTTTACAACGAAAATCATATGGATTAAGAATACTAATCTTCGATAAAGATTTGATACACTTGGGGTTCATTACACCTGGCGAGGAGGGGGATGCGTATTACTGCAGAAATTTGTCAAACAGGGCTACACCACCAAACGACTCCATATTTTCTCAAATTCTGGAATAAATATCTTACACTGACGGCCAAATACGATCGTAGCGTGCAAGATCTCTGGTTTTACGTTTCGTAACCTGTATCTAATTCCGCTCAACCCTGGGCTAGAGGCACTGTGAATATTATGCGTACAGGTACAATAAAAGCGTACCTGAGATACAACACATATCACGAATTGTTAGATTCTTGGTATGTGCTTTAGAATAGGTTAACCAGAGGACTATTCTGTGAAGTCATGTGGCTCTGTCAGTATGTCGGCACCTCTTCCCACTACCCTTATATGTGTTGTAATTTCACATCTTCATGATGTTCAAATGAACAGACACAATCAAAGTGTGACTGAGATACATACTCTGGAAAACGACTTGGAAATTCATTTGGATAAAGAAGTTATTACGATTTTAAGTAAAGAAGATGCTGACATCATTGAAAACAGTTGACCGATACTCTCTTGTAAACATAGTTTTTTATTATTATTTTAATTTCATACAAATTTGAAATACGTGCAACAGGTCTTTCCATTATTGACGCGGAAATTCTTTATGGACGACGGTTGAATATGGAATGTCGGATCTGACGCTTTTTAGGTATTTAATACTCGATCGAGGAGAGGGGTGGTGATGCCGACTAGGATAAAATCTAAGCTTGGACTGGGTGTGGCATGCTCACTCCCTATCCCGTCCCCAGTGTAATGAGCCTCACCCTCCATCTCCAAAACAAGCTCGTCCCTCCTCCCTCCCCCCCCCCCATAAAATCCCCAAACTTATAGCATGCATCCATACTTCCAGGGATGTGTGCCCATCCTCTGGGCACTGGCATCCTTCCTCTATCTCCTAACTGATCCTCATCTCACCTCATCATATATGTTCCGAAAGCGCACACCAGTTTACCCCTATGCATAGGTTCTCATAGCCCTGAACATCATAAAAACTAGTATCCTGATTTATCACATCGTTGTTAATTCAAAGACCGGACTCGAAAGCTACTGTGATCTCTGTATTTTCAGTCCGCCCATTGGTTCACAATTCCTAATAACTTGGGGTATTTCTTAATCTAACCAAGTGATCCAAGTTTCTGGCAATTTCTTATAATTGATTATTTGTTCAGATTTGTAACAATTTTGAATACAATTTTATGTTGTTTTATCCTCTAAAGCGTGGTCTATTGAGTTTTTGACAAAACTTCTACAGATTTTTTTATGCAACTGGTATAAACATATCGAGTTGGCGATGACATCAACCATAAATTCATCATCTCTGCTGCTCAACCATCCACGTCTTTATCCACGATATTTTATCTTCACTTATAAATAGCTCGTCTAGGTTTTCTTGTTATAAAACTAGTTCGCGTCACGCCTTTCCTGAAGACAATGCCATGTATTGCTTGATTAGTTGATTAGAGACAACAATAGTTTGATGCCTTTACGCTTAATGCTGACTTGCGCTTGGTCAAAATCCTTTCTTATTATGACGTGTGTATAAAATAATGACATATTATAGGAATCAGTCGTATGTGATACAGGTTACAGATATGGCAGCAGCCTTTCAACCATGTCATATACATACTCTGTACATACATTGAACATCTGACATAAACTGGACTACACTCTGCTGTTGTGCAATCTGATTAGAATCAGATGTAGTCACGTTGGCTATATTGCTATCTCAAGAACGTTCGGAACTTTGTTAACAAAGAACGGGCTACGTCATATTTGACCAATCAACACAACCGTTTATTATGGCACAGGCATCTCTCGATGTCAATTGAAAACGAATGCGTGTGGGACACCCCGATCTTGCGTATGACACGACGTTTTACCAGGAAACATACAAACAGATTCAGACGATTATTTTGTACCCCAAATATAGAAAATATTTTAATCACCGTCACAGAATATTACTACAGAAACCTGTCGAACAGGGCTATACCACCAAACGCCTCTATTCAAAGTTTCTCAAACTCGGTGATAAATATCGTAGACTGGCGGCAAAATACGATCGCAGCGTGCAAGCTCTCTGTAGCTACGTTTGGTAATTTGAGTCTAATTCCGCTTATCCCGGGATTAGGGACCTTTCGAATATCATGTGTTCTATACCTTCGTGGTGTTCAAACGGACACCACAATGAAAGCATGATTGAAATACATACTCCGGAAACGACTTGGAAATTCTTTTGGATAAATAATAATGGGCATCGATTAGGATTTTATGAATAGAAGACCACCATTTCTTGCTGACATCATTGGAAACTGTTCAGCGCTATTCTCTTGTAGGAAGCCATCTTGTGTTCTCGTTATTTTTATTTCATACAAATGCAGAATTGGGGGAACTGTCATACGAAATATGTCATACGTTTATTGACGGTGAAATTCTTTTACGGATGAAGACATAATATTGAATGTCGAATCTAACGCTGAGTGATCGGTTACTTCAGACACAACATGAAAGCCAGCCGTAACGACGGTGCCATCCTCTCAAGCTCGTCAGTCTCCACGAGACTAATTGCGAAGTTCAGCAAGTTCTGCCTTGAAGGCTACAAAACCACTAAATATCTTCTTACTCGATTTTTACAGATTTCTTTCTTGACAAATTTGGAAAAGTTTTGAATTTTTGAGAGTTAAATATTATAGAAATATTTTAAAATACATCACAAACCATTCACCGCCCAGTCAGGATGTAATGGCCAATCAATGTTCGCAAGTCCTGATTACAATCTTACACCCAAAATCTCCAAAGATTGGTTAGTGATCATGTCTAGTCGCTGAACGTCTTTTACAAAAAGGGTGAAGATATGTTAGCGTAAATAGATCTGATTTTAATCTTATTGGGTTTGGCGTTGACCCAAGAGACGAAGAAATACGATTAGCAGTGACTTAGATGTACGAAACAATAGCGACCAACATGTTCATGAAAGCCATTTGATCCTACACCAAACCATGACATGTTTCCTCGACCAGAGTCTCATGAGCGAATTCAAAATGGTGGTCTTCAGTGTGTAACTCAAAACTTGATTTAAAGTCGTTTTTCTTCAATTGCTTTGTCATTATATTTAAGAAAGTGTATCTTGAATTATCTGAATTTCCTAGTGGAGCATTACCCAAAGTGTGTCTTGGATTTTGGGAATCTCCTATAGAACTTGACCCAAAGATACAGTGTCGAACGTTTCAACGTACTAGCCTGAAGAATAAAAAAATATTTAGAAGAGATATAAAGCCCTACCCGAGGCCGCGGTATATCTAAAATCGCCCAGGCTAGTATCCATTGTACGTGTAGCTTTCAATGATTTTATGATATTAAATATCATTGTGGTCCACCCGAACCTTCTGTGAATGAACAGCTGAATAGTTATTAAATGTGTGGAGATTCCAAAGTACAAGGGATGTGGCAATCTACATGATCTATCTGCGAGGAGGTGTTCGGGAAACTATGACCAAATATTTCAGAAAAATAATGATCAACAGCCATCTAATCCGAAAATAGTATAGAGCTCTCTAAAGGTACATTGTAAACTTGACATGCCTAATACTTAGAGACACCAACTAGCACTTGTAATGCTCCGCTCAGATTCTCCCCTCGGGAACGAGGCCAGTTATATGCTCTGAGCACAGACGGGAACCCCGCAAATAGTTCCATTCTACGGGCTCTTAAATACTATATATGCCCAAGGACACTTTCTTCAGTTTGACACACTGGCTTCTCGACCCATCCCCAGGCGTATTCGTTTTTCCGCAGTATTGGGAGTAGGAACGAAAACATGGGAATTTTTGGAATTATTCAGAGCGGACTGAATTTTCTACTAATTGTATCCAGGCACCTCACATAAGGATACAAGTAAACAAAATATTGATATCGGTCACAACAGAACCATTTATACCTATTCATTGCAGCTCCAAAGCGAAATATGCCCGACGAAAAGGTGGTCTGGTCATATTCATAAGATGGCTTGCGAATCGTGTGTCTCCATTATCGCGGAGCGATATCTGGTACTTTAGCGTATTCTGTTCGGCCTTCATCCGGCGAAGAACAGACTGAAGAAATCTGATAAATTACAGGTTTTCATACGACTTCGGAAACAGATATTGCCTGGGCTTACAAAATATATAGGTATGAATAACTTTCCTATCATCCAAGAGATGTGGTAGATCTGTAATATTGAACAAGTAGGATATCAAAAATGTCGGGTTACGTTGGCGTTACGTCGGTAGACTTTAGCTGATTGGCTGACGAAATCACGTGGTATTGATTTCTGGAAATTCCCTCTTGCAGTTGCCGAAAGTAGACTGAGAATGGCTACATACGATCCCAGGGTCAGTCTTACCGCGTATAGATGACCCAGATGGTTATAGGTTGGCGTGACACTATATTGGTGACGAGTTGGGAATTCCGGGAACTATATAACCAGAGATCAGACAATTTAGCTATTTTGAGGACTTTAGGTGCAAGTGTATCCCCACAAGTTAATGATGATGTCGGCAGTCCAAATGTCATTTGACGTTTCATATCCCCCAGCGTTGAACAGCGCTCTTGATCTGGAATAGGGAAATCAAACTAGTTACTTGATCAATTGGTTTCTTTCGGCGAAAGGTCTCGAACACCGGTTCTTGGAAAAAGGCATGGCTCTACTCGTTTCCAAAGAAAAGTAGTTCTGGCTGTTGATACGTGCCTACATGTAGGTATTCGATCAGTGTGATCAAATTATCTTGGATTTACATCAGATTTCTCCGCATCATTGTGAAGGAGGGTCTCGCTAATGAGGAACGTCCAAGACTTGCCATACTAATACCAACCAGGTCTAATGACATTGTACAAGTCACAGATCATGAATCGTGAATATCTGTCTATTCGACATCGTCGTAAACCGGTTACGCCATGGTGTACGTGCTATTTCCACCTAAGCTTGAGACAATACTATTACGAAACCAGTCGAACTGACCGATATATCCGATGACTCACGGAGATACAAATCATCCTCGGAATCATTTTTGTTCAGAAATGGGTTCATGAATACATGTTTTTGTTGCATTTCATGTAAACTCCTCGTATTTCATTGGTTAACGCCTAGCATGTGTCCTTCTGTAAAATCCTTATTAAACGCAACATAATGCAGTTGGTGGAAAAAGTTGACGGAGTACTGACAAGAAGTCATATGACCCCACAGGCCAATATTATGACGGCATATATGAATACATCACTGGAACCAAACATCGCTGAAATATATTAGTATTTCATAGGGATTTTAGCGACATGTTTGCAACAGATGTATAGCAGATGCAGAAATAAGACAAGTTTCAGTTCGGATAATATTCTCTACAATCTGTCAATGGTTGACTAGGTGCAAGGCGTAAAAAAAGCAAACTGAATTAATTAACAGAGAAAGGCACCCAACTGCCAGCATTATACATTGGTTGGTCCAATACCAGTTGGTCGAGTGGTTTATAATTAGATCGCCGACATATAGGGCTGGCGTTTGGTGCCTTACTCTGGTGATCATTGGTTCGAATTCCGAATGTGACTAGACCAATTTCAGTACTAAGACCTGTGCTAAGAGAGTGTAATCCCAAAATAACGAAAAATACGGTTCCAATAATTGTTGCAAATTGTTGCAAATCGAAATCGAAATCCTTTTGCCAGCTCTTATTATATCTATATCTGTATTCGAAACTCAAATCTAAGCTAACATGCCCAGGTATATTCTGATCATGATTCGATTAAGATATCCTTTTTGTAACAGTCGTGTTATTTCTATACTTTTCAAAAATTGCAACTCTATCTAGGTCAAGACCCAAGGCACTAGATGGCGTGCATAAGAAACGCCCGTTAACTGTCCGGAGACAAAGTATCTGATGGCTGTGGTAGAACTAGATACCCTCAAACTGATGGCTGTGGTAGCACTAGATACCCTCAAACTGATGGCTGTGGTAGCACTAGATACCCTCAAACTGATGGCTGTGGTAGCACTAGATACCCTCAAACTGATGGCTGTGGTAGCACTAGATACCCTCAAACTGATCGCTGTGGTAGCACTAGATACCCTCAAACTGATGGCTGTGGTAGCACTAGATACCCTCAAACTGACGGATGTGGTAGCACTAGGTACCCTCAAACTGACGGATTTTGTAGCACTAGGTACCCTCAAACTGACGGCTGTGGTAGCACTAGATATCCTCAAACTGATCGCTGTGGTAGCACTAAATACCCTCAAACTGATGGCTGTGGTAGCACTAGATACCCTCAAATTGATCGCTGTGGTAGCACTAGATACCCTCAAACTGATGGATGTGGTAGCACTAGATACCCTCAAACTGATCGCTGTGGTAGCACTAGATACCCTCAAACTGATGGCTGTGGTAGCACTAGATACCCTCAAACTGATCGCTGTGGTAACCCTAGATACCCTCAAACTGATGGTTGTGGTAGCACTAGATACCCTCAAACTGACGGATGTGGTAGCACTAGATACCCTCAAACTGATGGCTGTGGTAGCACTAGATACCCTCAAACTGATCGCTGTGGTAGCACTAGATACTCAAGCTGATGGCTGTGGCAGCACTAGATACTCTCCAGATGATGGCTGTGGTAGCACTAGATACCCTCAAACTGATCGCTGTGGTAGCACTAGATACTCTCAAGCTGATGGCTGTGTTAGCACTAGATACTCTCCAGATGATGGCTATGGTAGCACTAGATACTCTCAAGCTGATGGCTATGGTAGCACTAGATACTCTCCAGATGATGGCTATGGTAGCACTAGATACTCTCAAGCTGATGGCAGTGGTAGCACTAGATACCCTCAAACTGATGGCTGTAGTAGCACTACATACCCTCAAACTGATGGCTGTGGTAGCACTAGATACCCTCAAACTGATCGCTGTGGTAGCACTAGATACCCTCAAACTGATGGCTGTGATAGCACTAGATACCCTCAAACTGACGGCTGCAGTAGTACTAAGCTTTCGATTATTGACGCGGAAATTATTTTGTGGATGACGGCTGAATATTGAATGTCGGATCTGATGCGTGTCAAGCTGGCAATCGTTGTCACGTGATATGTCTAGATTGTGTATTTGCAATATACGTTTGAGAGGACTGAATGCAATTTTTCTGGATGTATCCAAGACATTCTTCAAGACATTCTTATTCTCACCATCCACCAGCTTGTTCGTTCAGAGAATTGGCATGGATCTGGGATGTTGTGATCTTATAACCTTTTCACCATATGTCCTCTGACTTCTGCTCCCCGCGAAAGCAGTGCTCAAAATCTAATTATGCTTGGCCATGACGTTCGTAGACGAAATCGCATTTCGAGAATTAGGTCCTGTGACAAAACGTGCATGGTGAAAGCGAGATGAACCTGGCATCAGTATCAGCAACCAGCATCACAAACTTGTATTTGTGCGCTTGTGAAAAGGAAATTCCATACTACACCAAGTTATGGTTCATTAAAGTGAAAGATAAAAACATATCAATTCTTCCAGCTACCCCAACGTAGTCTAAAATTCCCCAGCCCGATGTAGTACACAACAGTTTGTCCTTTAAAATCATAAATACATAAATCTCTATATTCCAGTAGGTAAAAGCAAACGTCAGACATTCAAAACCCACATTTCGTCTGTAAAAACTTTCCGACTCATAAACGAAATATTTTCAAAAAGACAATATTAGCACCAAATTCCAGGTAGGCATAAATTTAAAAAATGTGTGAACATAGCCCTAATTAATTGTCAGAGACAAGCTATCAAGACTTTTCAATGATGCCGGTGTGGAGGCTAGGAATTTCCACTGGCTATGAGTGTCTGGCTTCTATCTTCTACTTCAGGACATTTTTCTCCATATCAGGGGGAAAAATATGAAAAGGCCATCGCTCATTCACTGGTCTAAGTGGAATAACACAAAGGTCAAGGGACTTCGGTCATACATACCGCACACTGCGATCGTAATTTATATTGCTCACCAAATCTGATATATTTTGAGTGAAGGCACGAGAGAGAGAGAGAGATTTAAGTTTTAACGTCGCGTTCAGCAATATTTCAGCTAGATAGCGACCAGCCCAGTGTGTAATAGCATTGATAATATAAACTTTATTTGTAACATTTAATGACCTCGTCTCGATTGACAGTTTTCTATGATGGGAAATGATAAGACAAAATTGTATTTTTATCTCTGGAATCGAATTTTCTTTGTGAGCAATGTCGACTGTATGCTTTAAGAGCGTGCCATACTTCCGAAAATGACATACGGCGAATGTGCCCATTGGTAATGATCACGGGCACCGCCAATGACATATGCTCCAATGTATAATCGAATTTACTCATTTGGAGGGATTCCATGCAAAAAATACATCCGTTCCACGCTGTGAATGTGAGATTTTGAATTAAGATAATGACAGCCAATGAATTGTTCAAGATTACAGCGCCTCCTGGTCTTCGTTCCACCTAATGTACTGACGTCATTGGGGAACTATCGCTAAAGAATATCTCCTTGTACACAATCTATGCCCATTAAACCAATGTCAGAGTTGGTATGTTGAAGTGCTACCTTTGTGCAAAGTATCGCCAAAGTGACGGCGTTTATCGCGGAATATGAAAGTCACACATAATGATAACACATCGAAGAGGGATATACATTGTATGATCTGGATATAGGAAAATGATTTTTTTTTGCTTTGTGTTGCCGAAATGTATTAAGTAGTTCTCATACAAATTCAATGTTGCCACGCATCTACCAAAATAGCGATATTTAAATTAAGTTTAATGGAAAATGAAAATATAAACTTCAAAAAGAACAATTACGAAAGGATTTTTGGATTGGATAATGTGTTTTCTAAAATTTGAGGCAACACGGCCTCAACGAAGGAGCACTGCCAAACTGACGAAGCGAAATCTGGGTAATTTGATTGTCTTTTTGAATTTGGTGCTAATACTGTTATATGGAATGGAATAGGTCTTTGGATTATGGACGCGGATATTCTCTAATGGACGACGGCTGAATTATGAATGACGGACCAGACGCTTGTAATCATGACTGTGGTTTCCATGGTGGCATCCTATTGTCTTAAAGAGAAGCCTGGTGACGCCCTATTTTTATTAGATTTTCCGATTCAGCATTGCTTCAGAAAACTATTTACGCATTTGGAACTTCTAAAAAATTGAGCTTTTTAAAAAATTTTAATGGAATCCCTATCTAGTCCAATATATAGTGTAGGGTCAACTTAAAGAGGTAGTAGCGTCATTTTGAAAATATTCAGCAAATAACATATTTCGATTAAAGCTATTTAGTAATTGAGGTGACCGTTTTTCTGTGACCTCATATTTTAATATCGCGGGCATTGAAATCACACTTCTGACATTCTCTGAAAAACGTGACAGCACCTGTATTTGGCTCCAGTGCCTGAGATGACGTCACAGAACGCGCATTAGCATTCCGGGCATGATACTTTGCAACGTCATACTCGATCTTAGAACATTTATTACACTATGACGGCTTCTCATGTGACGTCATGGACACCTGGTCACGTTATCCGACGTCATCTCAGTCATTTCTCATTTTAATGTTGTTGACTGAAGAATCTGATAATATTGGTTTCTACAGGATATACAAGGCTTCACGACTTGAACATCTTTTGGCAAATGTTGCAAGTGATCATGCTGTTCAGTTTACCTGAACAATTAAAATCACGCTACTACCTCTTTAATATACCAGACAATATTAAATCCAAAATTTGGCAAAATTAACTCTGGTGACCCCTAAAATTTATGATTTATTTTGAATGTTAAACGTCTACGCCAACTCTTGTTAAAATACAACAAAATGACATCTAATTTTCGAAATTGTCTGGATAGTAATCAACCCCAGAAAATGGTATAGCTGTTGCGCTTCCAACATTCTAAGGATATTTCGGGTTACATTACTGTTTATGCTGCTGTTCCTGTTGCTGTAACCCTAAGTCATCCCTTAAAGATGTTTCAAAAATTCAAACTGTATGGAATTCACATTGTAAAAGTCATTTGTGCACATGTTTGCTATTAAAATAAACTTGTCTGTGGATGAGTGAGACGGATGTACGAGATATCTCTGTTATATTCTGTGGTAAAGCACACTACTGCTTCCAATATGGCCTCCGAGACTCTGTAGGCTTAGTCTGTGCGTACCGAGGTGAAGCGCCAAAAAAACGTACATACATCCTACTTTGGTTGAGAAGATGGAGAATATTTTTCGCCATTATCAACTTACTAACGGATGCTAGTGTACCACGAGTCATATTAATATGAAAACGAAAGACTTCGGCCTGTATTATCTGAGAGGGAATCCATTTGTCGCAGCTCCTCGACTGGCTTCCAATGAATTGGCGTTAGGGAGTGGAATATGGAATCTCTGCAATTAGGTTACGTGCGATTTTGTCTGCTTGAATCAAGGGAGTGAGTCGTAATCAATAGACGGATGAGAACGAATGAAATAAACTGGGTGGTTGTGGTCGTAAATATCCCTTGGACATCATCGTGCCTCTGGTTCGAACTTTACCGCGAAAGAAAATACGATCTCAGCTCAAAAATTATATTGTTTCTTTTTTCTAATTTCGGTAAACCCGGGGCTAGGGACGGTTTGTTACATCTTCATAGCTGTAACCTTGACCTTGAAGGTAACTTTGAGAGGAGGCGCTTGGTGGTATAGCCTTGTTTTATAAGTTTCTGCAGTAATGTTTTGTGACGTTGATTAAAATCGTCACATTTAACACAGAATCTAGCAAAATGCTACTAGGCGAGATATGAAAACGCCGTATGCAAGTCCCACTGGAATATTACTGTCCAGAAAGGGATAATTTACGATGTCGAAATTGGAATCATCTCTTTTGTCATAAAGTCGGCGAGAGATAAGGCCTAGATATAGGTCTAAATATGATGTGCCGGTAGAGCTGCATGTATCTGTAGCTTCTTTAAAATCCAGTGAAGGTGGATATATATCCTTCACTGCGTCATTTATATAGCGATTATCTACAGCGAGAAGCTCGTCTATATAGCGTTTGGTGAATGAGAAGGAACGGGCTTTGAATTGATCGGTTTTTACAGACTAGACCTTACAGACTACCTCTTCCCACTTCCCTTATATGTGTTGTAATTTTTACCTGTATATGGCGAGATTCTGCAGGCTCGTCCCCTGTACAGACCTTTTGGTCTTTGATATATGTTGGCATTGTGGGAAGTTGATGCTGGGTCGACGTCGGGCCTTACAGACTAGTCTTTTGTGTTAAATGCCGTCATTTTCATCTGACGACGATACAGCTCACCAATCACCAGTGTACGAGTTGTCACAGCGACACAGCTCACCAATTACCAATATACGAGTTGTGATAGCATTTCCATCATAGCTCTCTAGATTT
Organism: Hanleya hanleyi; assembly: GCA_036873755.1. Taxonomy (NCBI): domain Eukaryota; kingdom Metazoa; phylum Mollusca; class Polyplacophora; order Lepidopleurida; family Hanleyidae; genus Hanleya; species Hanleya hanleyi. The sequence goes on along the minus strand of JAVTVY010036835.1, from coordinate 68,717 downwards.
GTATCTAATACCGCTTATGCCGGTGCTAGGGGCCGTGTGGTCATGTCATCCAAGTTGCCACATGAACAGGTACAATAAAAGCGTACCTGAGATACAACACATATCACTAATCGTTAGATTCTTGTTATGTGCTTTAGAATAGGTTAACCAGAAAGACTATACTGTGAAGTCATGTGGCTCTGTCAGTATGTCGGCACCTCTTCCCACTTCCCTTATATGTGTTGTAATTTAAAAGAGCCTGCATATAGTCATATTCATAAGACAACAGATATAGGTCAGCCAACAGGAGTGCACAATTAGTATCCATTGGAATACCTGTTGATATTCTGTTGATATATTGTGTCGCCAAATTTCACATAGATATTTTTAATGAGAAATTCTAACACAGACAGGACAGAGAAACTAACCCACGGGTTAAGTGGAATTAGAAGTATACGCTAAGAACATAGAGGCATAGCGTCTATGAAACTGCACGCAACCATCGTATCCAGCCATGTGTATTGCATATATCAATGAATTGTATTGTCGAAACATTCATCTCAGCAATTATTTGCGACTTGGATTCATAAATATTCCAACGTTGCTATTATCTCAGAAATGCAGTAAGATGTTTTTTGAAAGAACATGAAAAATTATTAATGTGAAAGAACAATAATGTGGAAGAACATTAATGTACAAATGTAATTTATGTACTGGTACTCTTTAGTGTACCCTTTAGGGATCCTTGAAATCCAATGAAAGTGGATTTGGACAGTTCAGAGCATAGGTTATTGGATCAATTCTGAAAGCTGAATCATGGACATATATCATTCATATCTGGAGATAATTGTCCTCTAGTAAATTGGCATGACATGTCAAAAGCGACAAGTACACCCAGACAGAGAGTTTTCTGTTGGCATAGGTTCTTTCCGAGCTTAGCAGATATTAACCCAACTTGGCATGGGTGTTTGGGGACCTATCAAGGCCTGGGGGGAGAGCGGCATTTCGCCCCCCCCCCTCCCCCCCTAACATTTTCTTACGCTTGAGCTAGGCTGAAATTCATCACACTATATCACTGGGTTAAGGTCTAACAGAAAATGTAGAAAAATCAAGATCGGGTTTTGATAACGTTATAGTGACATTTTCACAAAAGGCATTTTGGTCGATTTTTCGGTCAGATTTTTCTAATTTGTTAATTACCGGTACGTGTTTTCTTCGCAAAAACGGCATGATAAATTAGTAAATAATAATTTAATGCGAACTTCCCCTCACAGAAATGCAGGAGTTTTGAAGAAAAATGACGAAAATTCCACGACTGATTTTTTATATGGCTGAATAAAGTGACGACGAGAGAGCTTTTTGATACACCACAAGCGATTTTTGACTGAAACGACATCAGCTGTATCTAACGAATAACCCTACAAGAGTAAAGTTCGCTGAGGCAATTTGAAAGCATGTTATATAACGTTACCCATGAAGATAATTTTAGAACCAACGAGTGCGTCAGTGGAAATTATAGGCTTTCAGGACCTCCCGATTTTCGACTATTATCAACATGCTCACAGGCACAGACTATATTTAGCTCACCTTGGCGGTGCGTTACTCAGTAAATTTCGACCAGTACATTACTGGTGCTATTTTTGGACTGATGGACATCTTTTCGTCGAATAAGTGGTTAATTATTAAATAGCGACACATCTTCGGATCGTCTAAACCCCTATTAGCGGGTATTTTTAACCCGGGTGTAGCTATTTTCCTTCAGTGGGTCAAATAGTAATTAAGGCACCATAAAAATACGCCGTAAAGGCAAGGCGATGAAGCGGGATTTGGGGTTAGTTATAATGGTAAGAATGAAACAAGTAAAATAAATAAAATAAATGAAATAAGTTAAACTTTCTCTCAAAATTCTATTGGAGGACGGTATTACACAAAGTATATTAAATCTGAACTTTGCCAGACATCTCTGCCAGAAATCCATGCTTAGATGAAATGTCATAACTAGACCTATACCTTTACAAGAATGATCAGGCCCTCCCTTCCACTCCAAGCCGCCCTTCCAGACTGCGGTACACCCCAAATCGCACAGTCCAGATATGGATTTAATAAATAAGTAATGATTTAATTATTCCAGAATATTAATAATGTATACACGGGCTATTTGTTCATATGTAGAAAATATAGACAGATGTTTCCATTATTAAAATATTTTTCAAGCTAATTTTTGGAGATTATTTTCTGAATCAATTATTTTAAATAAATGTGGAGACTTAAAAGTTTGAACCATGATGCTGATTTACCAGAAGTAGATTTTCATACCATCGACCTTAAGCTACATAAATTAACATTCTGTCAACGTTCTCCAATTAAATTTTTCGTTATTTAGGATTAACGCGAGCGTCCAGCAATCACCATGACTGCTCCCCGTGGATGGGAGGAGACGTCGAAGGTATATGGTTTCTGGGTGGTTGATGTCGCCGTGTCTGGACAGTGTGGAACCATAACATGGAGTAGAATTCACGTAGAAATTATGATAACAACCATCGCCTAAACTTGAACAATTGATGATTTATTTTTTCGATGATATATACAAAAGGCACATTCAAACATCGAAATGAATCATCGATGTTGAATGCTAACGAATTAATGCTCTGCTCCACAGGTTATATATTCGAGTTGCGATAACTGTCGCCATGGTTACCTTGGGACTGCATTTGAATAAAGAATACGGGCCAAGATATGGACACGTCGATAGAAACAGCATGACGTTTGCTGCCACTGGTGTCTGTGGAAAGAGTGTTTCGATCAATAGCGCAGGAATTATTATTGGACGACGGCTGACTGCTAGATTTTGGCTCTGACGTTTACATCTATTAGACAAAACGCACCAGACTGAATCCCAACACTTTCTCCTCTATTGATCTGATGACCGATGGAATTGAATTTGTGAAGACGTCGGTCTTAGTTAGCCTGGACTGTTCATCGGATACTCGAAATAGCCAGCGAAGGAACCGAAATGGAAATAAATCAAATCGCTCAAACGCTAGCAATGATCTCATGATAACCAACTGATTCTTGAACTAGTCCTAGATAAACTAAATTAAAGTCCATCTAATTTGTGTTATGGGTGTCGATATCAAACGGTTTCCACCAAATCTCATGCACCGTGGTAAGTAAAGTCGACATTTGTGCCGTACGACATGTACGACGACAAAAGGCAACGTTCACCGGTAATTGAGCTCAGCAGTTCAGACATGGGCAGATAGAGGGGTTATATTCCAAGGGGAATTACTGGTATACGCGAAAGTTCGATATGGTGGTTATATTCATTGGGCCCCAACTAGAAACGGAAGCAATTGCAGTTTGATCTTCAGATGTACATATATGATCTGGAAATATATTAAGTATTAAAATATTCATGACTTACTGTGTAATATTTTGGACTGAGGAGAGACGTGCACAGACTGATGAACGCTGGTAAACTTGGGAAATTTGCATTTCGACTGATATAAACGGTTTCCATCAAATCTCAAGCACCGTGGTAAGTAAAGTCGACATTTGTGTCGTACGACCAGCAAAGGCAATGTTCACCGGTAATTGAACTCAGCTGTTCAGACATGGGTAGATATAGGGGTTACAGTCCGTGGGGAGTTCGTGTGTTAACCGGAAGACTATACTGTGAAGTCATGTCGGCACCTCTTCCCACTTCCCTTATATGTGTTGTAATTTCAAGGAGCGCGAATGTCCGATATGGCGGTTATATTCATTGAGCCCTAAGGAGAAACGGAAGCAAACGATACCAGTGGTCTTTGGCAGTTCGATCTTCAGATGTACATATGTATGATCTGGAAATATAAATAAATACTATTAGCTTACTGTGTAATGATTTCGGACGTGCACAGACTAATGAACGCAGGTAAACTTACGAAATTTGCATTTCGACCATGATTGGCCATGTTTGCCATCATCCTGTTCGAAAAATAAATCCGGTTACCTCCAATTTTTATCAGCAATTCTGAATACTTATTGCTTCAGAAAATATCTAAATAACTATATCAAGAAAATAGGCTTTTAAACTTCACAGTGAAGATGGTTCGTCTGTATAATGTCATATATTAGTGTAGCTTGGCTTAGAAAATCACAGATTATTCACAAAAATAAATAATCGACACTATATTTTGTCGTAATATTGGGGAATTATATTTATTTTACCATAAATGTAGAGCCTTCTTAATACGAATACTACTTAGTTTATTTTCTGTCACTGCTTCCAGTTACATGTATAAGTTAAAGATGAGGACAATGACGCAATCATCTTACAGCTAATTGTGCCGCATGTAGTATGTTCGATTATACTTTTTACCCAACAAAACTACATTGATCATAATAAATCCTGAGATTCGAGTACAGAATTTTATTGAATAAATAGCAAGCGTCAGATCGGACATTACATACTCAGCCCTCGTCCATAAAAGAATTTCCGAGTCAATATTCCAAAGTCCTATTTCGTATGACAGTTAGCACCAATTCCGAATGTGTATGAAATAAAAATAATAAATATACAAGATGGTTTCCTACAAGAGAGAAGTGGTCAACAGATCTCAAGGATACCAGCAAGACATGATGACAGATTTTCATAAAATCAATGCCCTTTATTCTTCATCCAAACAAATTTCCAAGTTTGTATCTCCGTCACGCTTCGATTGTGATGTTTCATTCGAACACCATGGACATGTAAAACATGATATTCAAACGGCCCCCAGCAACGGGTTAAGCGAAGTTAGACAAAAGTTGAGAAATAAATAATAATAATAAAAAAATTAAAACATGTCCATATGTGAAGGTGCATACTATTGCCACTGTCATTTTGGGCGATGACCATTTAACTGTCACCTAGCCAATAGCTTTACAATTCAGGTAGCTCTGAAAATGCTGAATTAGTCATTTATATATGTACTATAACAGGGTCATATCATCTTACACTGGGCAGGCGTTACAGTGGCCTGGATATAGCTGGTTATCCCCTGTAGCTTGGTACACCAAACAGCATAACAGCTGTGATCTTGCGATGATTGTGTTATTAACCCAGTTTCGTCTTTGAAAACAAGTTATCTGCAAAAATGTCAAATAAAATTGCGGAGACGTAGTTTACCAAGAGAAAAGAATATCTGCGGCAAATTAGTTTGATTAGGAATCACCATCACGCAAACATAAATTCTGAAGGACAAACATAAGTACAGAAGGTCTTACAGGAATGATAGCGGGTCAAGTTAATAAGGGCAGTAATATGTGACACAGCAACACAACAGAGATGATTGCCACTATCCTTAGTGCAACGATAAACACCCGAATAAAAGCTTTCCCATATTGCAAATCAGAGTGAGGGTGCAGAATGGATGTGAAGATGTACTTCACACGGCAGCTCCTCTTTCCCCCGTAACCAGGTAACATTTGATGAACCGACGTCAGTGGGAAATATTTGTCCAAGAATCTTCTTTATCTACGATTTGCGTTGTATTCACGCGGATGTGCCTGCATGTTGGTCATCGCTTAATAACACGTACCTTTGCATGTCTGTGAACATTATTCCGGGGATTCATTTATTAGGAACTACCAGCGAGTGATGATCAGTCTGCAATCTTCACAATCAATGTGTACGGAGAGCAAACTGTCTTATCCTTGCGTGTGTTAGAACACGGAATTGTGTGTTAGAACACGGAATTTTAAATGGCTTGATCCTTTACAGTGAATTCCATTGCTCCATGTATTGGGTAAAAATCATTCGTGTTTTACATATTTAGGTAATGCATATTCTTTATATGACGTTACATAGTAGTTAAATCCCTGCTAGTTTGAGGTCGTTTTGAGGTGCTTTCCTTCTTACCTCGGACACGAAATAATAGTAATAAGACCCAAAGTTTCCCCTTTGTCAATCTTAGCCTAATTTCAAAAGGCGGCAATAAGTTGTTCTCAGATATGTCCACTTTGCGTCTCTGACTCGGAGCCATTTTGTGTGCGATTGGACATAATAAAAGAATGAGTGAAAACCATAAGATGTACAGTCATCTAGTAAGGCCGGATGGTCGGCCACAGTGTTCACCTGCTTCCGGCTCTTTACTGCTTTTTGGTTGTTTTCATTCTTTTGAGATTATGCAAGACATATTGTTTGAAACGAAACTTGGTAACGATTTTAGATGTGTACAGGTCCGAGGTCCTTTCGATCTTTGGGAGCAAACTTCAAACCGCCTTTATAGGGCCTATCCTGTGCGTGTTCTCTAGAATCGGACAATTAAATAACATGTAATCTTTTATGTTGTATTGGAAAGCATGAGTACAATTTGGGAGAAGAATGATTAACCCAATGAATATGTTAAACCTCTGGCTGGGTCACTTATTTTGTCCGAGCCAGAAATATCGATTACGTCGGCTTTGTAATTACCTAATATGGCTGTATACGGACGTCAGACCCGACATTCATTAGTCAGACGTCGTCCATAAAACATTCCGCATCCATAATCGAATGACGTAATTCATGTGACGCTATTAGCACCAAACTCCAAGTAGGTTTAAATTAGAAATTAGTATGAAAAAAAAGAAAAAAATCCTGGAAGAGAGAAGCCCCTATACAGACCTTTTGGTCTTTGATATATGTTGGCCTTTGTTGGAAGTTGATGCTGGGTCGACATCGGGCCTTACAGACTAGTCTTTTGTGTTAAATGCCGTCATTTTCATCTGACGACGATACAGCTCACCAATCCCCAGTGCACGAGTTGTCACAGCGAAACAGCTCACCAATTACCAATATACGAGTTGTCAGAGCATTTCCATCATAGCTCTCTAGATTTATATCTAATACCGCTTATGCCGGTGCTAGGGGCCGTGTAGTCATATCATCCAAGTTTCCACATGAACAGGTACAATAAAAGCGTACCTGAGATAGAACACATATCAAGAATCGTTAGATTCTTGGTATGTGCTTTAGGATAGGTTAACCGGAAGACTATACTGTGAAGTCATGTGGCTCTGTCAGTATGTCGGAACCTCTTTCCACTTCCCTTATATGTGTTGTAATTTTTACCTGTATATGGCGAGATTCTCCTGGTGGACGTTTCGTCCTCGAGACCCGCCCCCTGTACACACCTTTTGGTCTTTGATATATGTTGACATTTGTGGGAAGTTGATGATTGGTCGACATCGGGCCTTACAGACTAGTCTTTTGTGTTAAATGCCGTCATTTTCATCTGACGACGATGCAGCTCACCAATCCCCAGTGTACGAGTTGTCACAGCGAAACAACTCACCAATTATCAATATAACTTTAAGCTTCCAGCGATTGATGCGGGGTATTCGCTGAATCTCCGAATAAATTGTCTGTTATCTAATTTCCACTTTGTCGTTGAACATCAAGTCTTCGTCACTGGCGGGTTCAATTGTACAAACTAGGTACTGAATTTATAGCATTCAATAATATAGTCTGCGTTATACACGATTTCTCTTGTAAATATTTTCAATATCAACGCCGAGAACATTTAACATCATCTTAGCGGTTAGTTTCAGTGGTCTTAGGAAACCTAATTTGTGAGTATTCTCTCGCGTATAAGACACGTAATTAGCAAACTTTTGTCAGACAACGTAGTCCTCTGAATCACAGGATTCAGTTTGTATCTGTCCTACCAAATTCCTTGCTGATGTTCAATCCATTGACGTCATTGGACAAACTATTAGAGATCTGGTTAACTTAAAACAAAGAGCCGTTTGCATACTGTCTTGTCAGCCAGAGGCAATGTGCTGAATGTGCTCAAAACTCAGGAAAACGGATGACTCAGCGCTCGATGTGATTGAGATAGTAGTTTAAATCCTTTGTAGCTCAAGGCCCTTGAGTTAGGGCACTTTGAAAAACATAAACCTTATAAAAGTAGCATTTTTACTAACTTGATTTGTTGTTTCCTATGGCGAGCTCAAGCAAAGCAACAATTCATATTGGGGAATATACAAAAATAGCACCAATCCATCAAACATCTCGTATATCTCCTAGAAAACGATCATCCAAACAAGACTAACATCTCGTCATGTAAAAGACTTGATAATTATATGGCTTAATACAGCTTGCATGTGTGTGAAAGCAAAAAAAAGTCAATATATTGAACACATGATGAAGGCGAGCTAAAGCTCAGATATAGTTGGCGAGCGACCAGATTCTCTATTTCAAAATTTAATCATTCCTACGTGCAAAAATACTCAACATGTTTATATTTATGCTTTCTAAAGTTAGGAAAGTATTATTGCCTCTTGTTCTCGGATACATGTCTTTGGTCACCATGGAAACAACTTTTTAATTAACCCCTTAGAAAGATCCATGGGTTTTTATGCAATACGCTTGGTCGGCATACATAATGCAGCGGCCATTCATAAGTGGTTGACATGCATTAATTTGCGGAAAACGAATTGGAAATTCATTTGAACGAATGAACAGCTTCTCCTCTGCGAAAACATAGGTCTGTGTATCTTTTTATTTTATTGAAGGTTTCATTGAAATTAGGTATTTATAGTGCCTATAAAATATTCAGGTTATGTACTAGTCCGACATTCGGCTCTCACATGATATCTTATAATACTGATTTCTATTGAATGTAGGGTCTGCCCGTCTAACCGACATTATCTTCAGGCTGCCGGACCGAAATAACCGTCAGCCAGAAAACGATAGTTTATACGCCATTTTCTCCACCCAAAATTATAAAACCCACATTTTAAGTTAAATCACGTTTGGAATCCGTTCTAAACATTCCGTGGTAGTTTATTCGAGAATTATCACAAGACAGCGTTCCTGAACCGAGAAGACAAATTTTTCGCCATGATTCTCTTGAGGAATCCACCAATCACCTTTCGAATGGAAGTTGTCGATGATCAAAGAGAGCAGTATCGAGCTGCTGGAAATGAATGTATTAGTAACCATAGTCTCCATACTATAAGATTATCATTTCATCAAACGTCATCTTCATCAGGCTAATGCGCGCTAATACTGTTGTATGAATTAGGTCTTTCGATTATGGACAAGGTAACTAATCAATGGACTAGACTATTTTATTGCTACAAAGAATAATAAAGCCATTTTTTTAACTAAACGGTTTCGATTATACATGTATATTTCGTCTCTTTTATTTAAAGGTCAACCCAAACGCTCTGAGGTCAAAAATATAAAAAAAATAGTCCTTTCGATTCTGAAAATAATGATATTTTTTTCATAATTTTGTGCAGTCTGGTTGGCGAGATATTGCCGTTTGAAAGGTGAAAATCGCTCTCCTGTCAATTCCAGCTGTGACGTCACGGAGGGAAGCCGTCTTGTATTCTCTATGTTAAAGCCGTATACCACAGTCGTAAGTAGCTGCTGATTTCTGGAGATTTTCGGAGTATCGGGGCATCATTTGTTAAATATGCCGCGACGTTGTGTAGTGGGAGGTTGCAGTTTTACTACAGATGACGGTGTTAGTATTCATTTGTGGACTAAAGACGAGAAAATCGCTGCAAATTGGACGAAATTTGTACGCAACACGAGAGTGTGGAAAGAGGGCCCGAGCCAGTACTCGTATAATTTGCTCGGCACATTTTGACAGAAATTAGACATCATTCGAGGACATCTACAGCGTAGCAGTTGAATTCGGGTACAAACCAAAACTAAAGAGAACAGCTATTCCAACTACCAAACCTAAGAACAATCAGAATGTGACGGCAAAGAAATCGGACAAGGAGAATCTATCACGGACATCGGCTGAACGAACCTAGCCTGCAAGCGAGGCCTCGGGCAGGGAAACGGCTGTACATGCCCTGCTCGCTCTCGCGTGGCATTTGTTGCTTGAGCACCTACAGGTTAGACTGGATGAGTCTCTATTTCATATATATTATTTAATAATAATAAAATGATCTTTCATAAATATATATACGTTTGATAAGTAAATAAATAAAAAACACCAATTGGAGTGAATGGCTGTAGATACAGAAGTGATAATAATACTTTCATAATCCCTTGACATTTGAGATTGAGGGAATATCATTCGATTTCAATTTAATTGAGGTAATTTGTCGAAAATTGAGCACTTTTCGCCATGAATGTCCAAAGCTTTTTTATCAAACTATATAATTCTGAAATTGGTATTTCATGGGGATTATGGGAAAACAAACAAAATTCAAATCGGACGTATATCAGTAGAGTTATCAACAGTTTACTCTCCATACTGCCGAATCCCGGAGTTTATCCCTTCGAAAAGGCTGCCTCGGTCAGTAACAACAATAACAACACAGATGTGCTCGTTCTTTACATCACAGAATCGTTCTACATTCAATACAGTTTGAAATATATGGACATTTGGTCTTATAGATGACGATAATAAGGTTTCCAGTCAAGTTGCATACCAATCTGTATTCAACAAACGACCTCTCCGAATCCTGTCGTCGTCGAGTTCCACGTTGTCAGAGTGGTTGTCACTGTCAGAATCGGAGCCGTACGGCTCAAATTGATAGGGCTGAATTCCGCCGTTGGTCTGCAAACAACTGTTAATTTGCCCGTCATCATCCTCCTCTATGTCTATTTCATCTTCTTGGCGAAAAATATTTCCATCTAAGCAGCTGATATCGCTCGAATCGACATCTGAACCGGAGCTCTGACTGCACTCGCTTTCCATGTTATCCGCTGTTTTTTCTCAGGCAACTTCCCTGCGTGACGTCATCAACCCAGCTGTGAAAGTGTGAAAAGCCCACTTTGCTCCCATATTACGTGTGTTTCTGATCAGATTAGAATTTTTTCAATATTTTTTTCATACAAAGTGAAGTATGAACTATGATTTTTAAGGATTTTTAGACCAAAAAAAATTCCGTTTGGGTTGACCTTTAAGCAAATAAACATAATTCGATAATTTTGTCAATTTCTCAATTGACATACTTTGAACTTTGATTTTTCTTTATGTCGTTACTGCAAATATATCCTTTGTTTGGAATTCTCGCAATTCCATACTGTTACCATGTCCGATTCTTGAAAGATGAGAGCCTTTGCACTGTTTAGTCCACAGCATTGCTACTTTGTGAACGCATGGTTATCAGCCAAGACACGAGCCCTACGAACTGAACTGAACTCTTCTCCGTCATGAAGGACCGATATAGGACTACAGGTAGATATTTCAAAGGATTATGCGATGAGACTGTAAAGGTCAATTTTCTAATTTGCGGATGGCATCGAATTCCACACCATTTCTGCAAATAAGATACCTCTTGTTCATGTGAGCGAGCAAGGGAAGTTGGGATAGATTATCTTAAACTATGGTCTAATAGTTCATGATGAAATACCAACATTAAACCTGTAGCAAGTCTGCCACTGTAATTGGGAATATCGAACAGGGATATCATTTACATTGGCCACTAGCCATACTCCCACTCTGTATCCTAATCCGGAATGGGTCTAATTTCCCTTGTTTCTTAAGAGGTACAATGAACTTCCGGGGATAGTTCAAAAAGCATTTGCGTGAGGGGGTCATAACATTCCCACCCATGCTAGGGATTACAAGCGTCTAGTCCGTCATTCATAATCCAGCCGTCGTCCATTAGAGAATATCCGCGTCCATAATCCAAAGACCTATTCCATATTCCAGTATTAGCACCAAATTCAAAAAGACAATCATAGTATACATAAACATAGGCTTGTTTCCTGCAAGAGAGAAGCGGTCAACAGTTTTCAATGATGCAGTTTTCAATGATCAAATCCGTATCGCTGATCAGTATTCTTAATCCATAATATTCGTTGTAAAGTCGTCATCTAAAGAATGATGTATCTCAGTCACGCTTTGATTGTGCCTGTTCATATGAGTACCATGAGGATCTTGAAGTACATGGGTTCATACGGCCCCTAGCCCCGGGTTAAGCGGAATTAGATACACGTTACGAAACGTAGCGCCATAGATCTTGCACGCTACGTTCGTATTTTGCTATCAGCATGCGATATGTATCGCCAAATTTGAGAAACTTTGAGTGGAGGCGCTTGGTGGAATAGCCCTGTTTTATAAGTTTCTATCGAGCCTAGTGAATTTTTTTCTCGTGCTTCGAAACGGAGATAGCTTTTTCACTTGATCGCTTACAATATTGAAGTCATTTTAACCCTATTTGCCTATGTTTACGATATTCTTTCTGTGGCTGAAAGTGGGGGAAAAAATTCAAATCAGATTTTGATTTACTGATTTATCATGTAGATTTGCAAAGAAAATTGCATTAATAGAATTTTTTTAATCGTCCGAAAAAAGCCTTTTGGGAATATGACATCATTGTGACGTGATCAGTGTGTTTTTACATTCTGTGGTAGAGCTTGACTGAAGGTATAGTGAGGTGGTGTCCAATTTAGACCCTCTCACCCACTACTACGAGGCTGCTGTACACCCCAGATCGCCCAGGCCAGATATGGTTAAGTAATTAATGATTCAATTATTCCAGTATATTAATAATGTGCACACGGGCTATTTTTTCATATTTGTAGAAAATATAAATTCATTAAAATATCGTTCAAGCTAACTTTTTGGAATATTTCCTGAATCAATTAATTTAAAAAAATGCGGAGACGTTAAAAGTAGATTTTCATACTTCCGGTCCTAATCCTACATAAATTGATATCCTGTCAACGTTCTCCAATTGAATGTGTCGTTATAGGATTAACGCGAGCGTCCAACAATCATGGTGAGTGTTCCCCGTGGGTGGAAGGAGACGTCAAAGGTACAGGCTTTTCTGAACAGTTGATGTCGCCCTGTGTGGACAGTGGGGAACCATAACAGGGAGTAGATTTCACCTTACATTAACGAAACTCCAATAGTTGGTTTCCTCCCCCATGTAGATAGACCTAATATGTTGGAAATTATGATAAAAACCATCGTCAGAATATATCATATATACAAAAGGCACATCCAAACTTCGAAATGTATTATCGATGTTAAATACTAACGTACATGTCACTAACCTATTCTGTTGCTCCACTTTCCAGGCTATATATTCGATAACTGTCGCTATGGTTACCTTGGGACTTCATTTGTATTAAAGAATATGGGTCAAGATATGGACATGTCTATAGAAACAGCATGATGTCTTGATAGTAACATTAACTATCGTGACCGTTTCTCTCTTGAAACTTTAGTGTTTATGTATATATCTGCTTGGAATTTACTGCCACTGATATGTGTGAGGAAAGGTTATTACAATGATGATCTCAGAAATTCTTTGTAGACGACGGCTGACTGCTAGATTTTGGTTCAGACGCTTACATCTGTAAGAGGAAACGCACCAGGTGAAACCCCAACACTTTCTCCTTTATTGATCTGACGACCGATGGAATTGAATTTGTGAAGACATCGGTCTTAGTTAGACTAGACTGTTCACCGAATACTCGAAATAGCCACCGACGGAACCAAAATAGAACTAAATCAAATCGCCCAAACGCTATCAATGATCTCATTATAACCAACTGATTCTTGAACTACAACACATATAAGGGAAGTGGGAAGAGGTGCCGACATACTGACTGCGTCACATGACTTCACAGAATAGTCTTCTGGTTAACCTATTCTAATGCACATACCAAGAATCTAACGATTCGTGATATGTGTTGGATCTCAGGTACGCTTTTATTGTACCTGTTCATGTGGCAACTTGGATGATATGACCACACGGCCCCTAGCACCGGCATAAGCGGTATTAGATACAAATCTAGAGAGCTATGATGGAAATGCTCTGACAACTCGTATTCTGGTAAGTGGTGAGCTGTTTCGCTGTGACAACTCGTACATTGGAGATTGTTGAGCTGTATCGTCGTCAGATGTAAATGACGGTATTTAACACAAAAGACTAGTCTGTAAGGCCCGATGTCGACCCAGCATCAACTTCCCACAAATGCCAACATATATCAAAGACCAAAAGGTCTGTACAGGGGCGGGCCTCGGGGACGAAACGTCCACCAGCAGAATCTCGCCATATACAGGTAAAAATTACAACACATATAAGGGAAGTGGGAAGAGGTGCCGACATACTGACTGCGTCACATGACTTCACAGAATAGTCTTCTGGTTAACCTATTCTAAAGCACATACCAAGAATCTAACGATTCGTGATATGTGTTGTATCTCAGGTACGCTTTTATTGTACCTGTTCATGTGGCAACTTGGATGATATGACCACACGGCCCCTAGCACCGGCATAAGCGGTATTAGATACAAATCTAGAGCTATGATGGAAATGCTCTGACAACTCGTATACTGGTAATTGGTGAGCTGTTTCGCTGTGACAACTCGTACATTGGAGATTGGTGAGTTGTATCGTCGTCAGATGTAAATGACGGCATTTAACACAAAAGACTAGTCTGTAAGGCCCGATGTCGACCCAGCATCAACTTCCCACAAATGCCAACATATATCAAAGACCAAAAGGTCTGTACAGGGGGCGGGCCTCGGGGACGAAACGTCCACCAGCAGAATCTCGCCATATACAGGAAAAAATTACAACACATATAAGGGAGTGGGAAGAGGTGCCGACACACTGACTGCGTCACATGACTTCACAGAATAGCCTTCTGGTTAACCTATTCTAAAGCACATACCAAGAATCTAACGATTCGTGATATGTGTTGTATCTCAGGTACGCTTTTATTGTACCTGTTCATGTGGCAACTTGGATGATATGACCACACGGCCCCTAGCACCGGCATAAGCGGTATTAGATACAAATCTAGAGAGCTATGATGGAAATGCTCTGACAACTCGTATACTGGTAATTGGTGAGCTGTTTCGCTGTGACAACTCGTACATTGGAGATTGGTGAGCTGTATCGTCGTCAGATGTAAATGACGGCATTTAACACAAAAGACTAGTCTGTAAGGCCCGATGTCGACCCAGCATCAACTTCCCACAATGCCAACATATATCAAAGACCAAAAGGTCTGTACAGGGGGCGGGCCTCGGGGACGAAACGTCCACCAGCAGAATCTCGCCATATACAGGAAAAAATTACAACACATATAAGGGAGTGGGAAGAGGTGCCGACACACTGACTGCGTCACATGACTTCACAGAGAGAGTCTATCGACTGATACCGAAACAGAGATTGCTGAGAGTCTATCTAATTATATGGAGAGCTTGACCTCAGATACTCAGCCTACATCAGGGGAAAGTGAGGCAGAACCTACCTTCTGATTGTGAGAGCAGCTATCAATACTCCTGCTGCAGCAATCGAGGATGCCGGACAGGATAACTTACAACAGGCATACACCCAAATGCGCCCTGCATCAGGAAAACAGTCATGGCGATTTATGAACAGTATACCTTACTACCGCTTGAAATGGAAGGCAACCCCACGCACAGGTCCATCATGAAGACCAAGCGTCACTTGGAAGAGGATATGGGGCTACCACCCACCGAGGCCCTGGAAAATGCGATTAGGATGCGCAAACAACTCTTTCAGGACATGCTGCCTCAGTGGTATCCTGAACTGCCCGATGATGCTTAGATCACACCGAGCAAAGATGGAACTTTCTCAAGGGCCTGGACGGATTCTGATTGGACGAGAGCAGCCGAGAATATAACAGATGCAGCGTCAAATGGCGGTCTCTGATCGGACAAGAATCTTGAATTGTAAACATGCCCAACGCGGCTCCTCCAGCGTGGGTATGATGTAACATTGGGGAGAATAAACTATATGAAAACTTGTTGTTGTTGTTCTCTCATCTATCATCCTTGTTGTTCTTGTTGTTCTCTCTCCCGTCTATATCATGGCGTCAAGGTGTTATGCTAGGGCGTTAAGGCGTAATGGCGGGCGTTGACGGGCGTCACTGCATTTCCAATGAATTAGTGACAATTCCATGAAAATCAGAGATTTTGGGCTAATTCACCAGGGCGTTGAAGCGTTGGACCTGGCGTTGGCGGGCTTTGCTACAAGATGCCACTTCACACGACGCATTCGGGCCCAGAATGGTCCATTTCTATCCCAAACACCTTCCTTCAAACTCCCAAAATGTCCACTTTGGCTACTACTCCTAAACTCACTCACTCACTCACTCACTCACTCACTCACTCACTCACCATCGTTAGTGCATCCATGCGTTAATAGGGGCGTTGGGCACGCCTCACGGGTGTTGGGCATGCTTCACTCACTCACTCACTCACTCTTTTTGGACCATTTTGGCCCCATCAGCCCATCGTCGGGCAGTTCAGGATACCACTGAGGCAGCATGTCCTGAAAGAGTTGTTTGCGCATCCTGATCGCATTTTCCAGGGTCTCGGTGGGTGGTAGCCACAAATCCTCTTCCAAGTGACGCTTGGTCTTCATGATGGACCTGTGCGTGGCGTCGCCTTTACTTTCAAGCGATGGTAAGGTATACTGTTGATAGATCGCCATGGCTGTTTTCCTGATGCAGGAGCGCATTTGGGTGTATGCCTGTTGTAAGTTATCCTGTCTGGCGTCCTCGATTGCTGCAGCGTGAATATTGATAGCTGCTCTCACAATACGATCCCAGAAGGTAGGTTCCGCCTCACTTTCCTCGGACGTAGGCTGACTATCTGAGGTCAAGCGCTCCGTATCACTAGATAAGACTCTCAGCAATCTCTGTTTCGGTATCAGTCGATGGACTCTCATCAGTCTCTGTATCGGGTTGTGCCTCGGAGTCTTTATTCCCATGTATATTTTTCTCGTGTCGCATCATATCGTATCGTTCGCACTCAGAGCATGTTGACGGTTGAACGTCGACTGTGCATGTTTTGGGAATACACTTGCTTTTATAGACAGTAACGCTCATCAACGCTTAGCTTAACGCTTCAATGCCCTGGTGAACTAGCTCAGAAGCTCTGATTTATTTTCAAGGAACTGCCACCAATACATCGAAATGCAGTGACGCCGTCAACGCCCGTCGTCCCGTCTCAGCACCTTAACGAGCGATAAAGGGGATCTGGAGGACGATTGAACTTTGACCCCTGCGGACACCTATACCTGATGCACTCACACCCTGGTGTTCCCTATGCCCTCGGGCTGTAGGGTACAGGGTGCACCAGCCATGGCTCTGATGCTCTATACTTCAAACTGGTTGCAATTTAAATACATTGTAATATGAAAGTCCCAAGTAAAAATGTAGAAAATTAATAATTGACAATCTTTGACCTTGACCTCTGGTGGCCTAATTACCTCGAAATGTAGCGTAACTAATCCCTGAATAGACCTAAGACATGACCATTAGCATTTGGAGTAGTTATTTGTCAAAATATGCAACTAATTTCAAGCTGTCCAACTTCATACAATTTTGCCTGTTTTTAGTGCAATAAAAAGACCATTTTTGAAAATGCGTCAAAAACAGTTCTGTGCCACAGTCTAAATAATAACAAACTCCACTTGTTTAGACTTATTATACGCTTGGAACCCATTTGAACCCATTTAGGTTAAGAAAATCCCATTGGTATGGCATTTGCAGCGAGTTTTCCTACAGGTGGTCACGTTTTAGACAGGTATCAGATTTCGTGACATTTTGACATCTGGTGACCTACATAACAGACATATTAGCATATAACAGATACCAACTTATAGAGGATCAGATTATCAACATTTCGAGTGGCCAAATGTCACTATATCACCATTACTTGCAAAGATATCCAACTTTATATTTCCCCTACCCCCAAATCTGGTCCCTCAGATTGGACTCGGGTGTCCGTCTTTAAGAGGTGATTGCTACCACTAAGCTGTGTGTCTCGGATTGCTTTCAAAGTTTTTTTTCCATCTATGGATATAGGACTTCCAAAAAAAACATAATGAGAATTTGCCACCTCAGGTGATACCGATATCTGGTCTGGCTCATGGACTAAAATACATGTAACTTCGTTATCATATTCTATCTGTGTGTGTATGTATGTATCTATATATATGTGTATGTATATGCATTTGTCTTGTCCTATCGCTATATAGCTGAAATATTGCTGAATGCGACGTTAAACCCTAATTCTCTCTCTCTCTCTCTCTCCTTGTCTTGCCCTGTAGTTTTTAACATGAACCTTTTAATATTTCTGTATGTTACATGTATGAAATTAAATTGAATTGAATTGATTAATCCCCTCCCCGTGATAGAACCCTAGTTTTAGCCGAAGATACGGTATACAGATCTCATACGGTATCCCATGTGTTCCAGTTTGAAACTGCTTGGCGAGATAAGGTCGCTCAATATTATAAAACCTAGTAACGAAGTTGAGTAAGTTCATTTTGGTAAGCAGATAACCGATTGATCTAAAACAACAAGATACACCGGAGAGCGGACTGCTTGTTTCGTACATTCTCTAACCACATACATGAAACGCTACGGGTATCTACCTGTGTGGTACATGGTTTGGCACAATGGTAACCGACTACAGCCTACCAAACTCATTCTGTGTTCATGAGCCTTCTGAGATGTTTTCAAAATATGTATACCGGTACCGATTCAGACAAAAGCAATTTGTTGAGAAACCTGCAGTGGTTAAGACCGATGTTAAGGTTTGACACTATCCCAACTACCAGTGAAACCAGGGACTTTTTAATGAGACCCTGGTGAAATATATCTCGTGCAGGATTAATAAGTCCTATATACCTCATATATTAACAGCCATCTGCGCGAACGCATTTAAATCAGATACCGTCAGTGATATGCCTGGGCCTATCTTTGCCCCGGTACACGAACACATTGGGCGATAAAGCCCCCGTTTCAGGAGTTGTTTCTCAACAGGATGAGGATAACCGATGTAGATGTCGATATTCGTGCCGGTTAACTCTATCTGACCTGGGCTTTTTGGGACCTGTCCAGGCCTGGGGGCGAACCGCACCCCCCCCTCTCCCCCCCTAATTATTTTTGTTACCCATTGAGTTAGGGGGCTGAAACTTACCACACTATACCCTTGGACCAATCTCTACCAGAAAATGTAAAAAAATAATCCAAGATGGCCGCTTTGATGACGTCACAGTGACGTCATTTTTAAAAACAGCATTTTTCCGAATTTTTTATTTATGCAATTTTTCCGCAAAAACTGCAGGATAAATTAATAAATATAATTGTGATGTGAAATAAAATAGTTCTTGCCCACTTTTCATCGCGGAAAAGCAGAAATTTTGAAGACACATGACGAAAACATCACTTTTCTGGTAGCCCACGTGACCGCCATCTTGAATTTCCCCATGATCCTCTGCTCGGGGGTTTTGCAGTAGGCTCACAATGACCCCATTATGACAACTATAAAGTCACGGAGTTTCAGCTCACTATTTTTGTCGTTCTGGAGATAGCGCAAAAAATTTGGTAAGGGGGAGTGGGGGGAATTTTGGTCCCACCCCAGGCCTGGTAGGGTTAAATGTCGACTGAAGCTCCGTACTCCGAATAGATACTGAAACGGACACGTGCGTATGATTCCTACGTTGCAGACCACATCCATATATACGTGTCTTCGCTGGCTAATTGACAGCGAAGGCATTTTGCAGGTAGCGAATGACGAATAGCATGTATAATTTCATTACACTTTTTAATTTAATATATATTCCAACGTTCATTACATGTTCATAATATAGATGATGATACAGAGTAAATATGCAGCACGCCTTGAAATCTGGTGCCACTGTTTGTATTTTACACGATAAACGGTCTTTTAAGGCCGGTCTGGTATATACCGGAAAATGGTGTTGCATACAAAGCCATTTAAAATTTTATAGTGTTTCATATTAACCCGAGATAACCAAGGAGCGGTCACGAGACCGCTTTATCTTTCCCAAGTTCGTCTCGACATTTATTTCATACCAGTTCGACTTTGGACCCTCGACTCCGCACGAGAGCATGCATACCGCAGTTTGTATCTACGTTCGTAGGGAGGAAACCTAGAAGTTACAATTATTGATTTAAACTGTATATTTATTTCAAAAGAAAACTGGGATCGGCGAACAGGCGCATTGCCTATATTAACGCCTTTCCCAAACACTTTGAAAAAACGTAATGTACATTGGCGGATATATAATATATAGGTCAAATTAGATATAAATGTATATAAGATTAAGTGAATACATAAATCTGCTGATTAATATGAAGGGCGTACTGTGTATCAGTATTTGCATCAAACGTGCATATGTGCATGCATACACATCTTAATAAATAATTAATTAATTGGCATACTGCGATATACGCAGCGGAGCAAGATTTATACAAACAGCTGTACATCATATTGTATACACGTAGATAATGAATTAATACATATACCATAAAATGAAGGCAGATATTATCGTGTGTAAATATGTATATATATCAGTTCATTTGATTTGAATAATATCAGTGACAATAAACCGAATGAGATAAATAAGATAAATGCAAGCAGAAACTATGATGGATTTGTTAGACCTGGATGCGGTTCAAATTATTCCTGAAATCTTTTGGACTGTACAATGAACATGTGAACACAGGTAAAAATGTTTGTGTTTTCAGTAGATATCAATAATGGATTTCCGAATAAAAGAGTATCAATGTCGTAGTTTGGTAGTTGCGTTATTATATTTCTAATTGCAGTATATACAGGACAGAAAAGGAAGAAATGTTCTGGAGTTTCATTCGGATGCCCACATGTACAAGCTGGAGATTCGCGGAGATGTCGTGTGTACATATGAGAATTAAGTGAACTGCATCCAAGTCGTAAACGTGAATGGATGATCTGGACTTTCCTGTCACCAATATAGTAATAAGGAGGAACAATTTTATCGTTTCTGGAGAGAATTCGACGGAAAGAAGAGTAACTACAGAATCTCGAATAGCGATGTAACGTGTACGAGCAGGACCAGTCGTGGTGTTTACGAGAAAACGAATCAATAACCGGGATTGCCCACTGGCATTCTGGCCGTCACCGTAGTTAGACCCTTCACTAGTACAGATCTGGGGATCGAAGAGATGATCACAACCCTACAAGGATGACTGACGCTAATGTAAAGGTCTATTATGGTATATTCTGAACAAATAGTATACGCGATTACAGATAATAGCGTAGAACCGCGTGGCTTAGACAGAATGTCTAATGAGATGTAACGTTATACCGCGTAGCTTAGACAGAATGTCTAAGGAGATGTAACGTTATTTAGTGGAATGATATTTACATATATGTACAGACACTAGGAGAGTGTATGCAAATAAACTTGATGTTATATGCACCTCATATAAGGAAGCGTGTGCATATAAGCTTGATGTCATATACCAATAAGAGTGTGTGCATATAAGCTTGATGTTATAAACCAATAAGAGTGTGTGCATATAAGCTTAATATTATATATAAATAATATCAGAGTGTATGCATATAATTTTACAGTTATATGTAGTGCTTTAAATTGGCATGGGCACGCGATAAGGGCGGCCTGGCTGCTGGCCCTTCTCTTCTGGGTATAAGGGCGGCCTGGCTGCTGGCCCTTCTCTTCCGTCGTTGGAACGTTATGGATGTAACGCTCTCTCAATATATGGCACCCAGTCGTTGGAGCCTCCCCACAGATGTGGCAGCCCGTCGTCTTCTTCACCCCAAGTCGTAGGAACGTTACGCCTGTAACGCTCTCTCAAGAGATGGCACCCAGTCGTTGGAACGTCACGGCTGTAACGCTCTCTCAATATATACCCCCAGTCGTTGGAGCCTCCCCACGGATGTGGCAGCCCGTCGTCTTCTTCACCCCCAAGTCGTCGGAGCCTGACCCTAACTTGTCAGCTCACCAGTCTGCTTCCCGCACAGGTAAGTATAGCACGGCGTCTTAACCCTTCCGGCTGCTGCGACCCGTCTATAGGCACGGCCTGTGAATGCACAACCTCACGACGACCCCTTAGGTAAGAACCACGTACAGCTCACCATCCGTGGCCGTCAGGACAACTACTTGGGTATATAGTGTGCTATTATTTCATCTGGTACCGTTATAGCACCATTTCTGTATGTAGACTGTCGATGGCGACCCTCTGCGACCCGGTCGCAAGCCTCTGCGACCTTTTGCGACCTTCTGCGACCTTTTGCGACCCGGTCGCAGGTCTGTAGATTTCACGGTTTATCGACGTTTCTCGGGAGAAGAAGTCTGTCTGTGCTGTGCCTTGTCTTTTCTGTACTGTCTGTAACTTGTATCTTGTCTTTGGCCTTGTCTGTTCTTTACTGTCTGTAATCTGTGTCTTGGCTTGACTGTACAGTCTGTAATCTTTGTGCTCTCTTTTACACCGGTAAAACGAAGCCCGCCTGTACTGTATCTCGCCCTGGCTGTACTGGCCATAATATCTGTGATCTTTATCGCCCACGTACAGCGTCGACACGACCGTCTGCGGGTTGCACGATACGCCGTCGAATAACGGTAGGAGGATTTGCTCTATTATCCCCGTATTTATAGTAAAGTTGCATATATTTTCTGAGGGTGGAGGGAATCCCTATTTATCGTCATATACCGCTTCACGACAGATAACACCGACACATAAATGATACTGCCCACGTCCCAGTGCCCGGGTTGTACAGTAAAACAGTGCCGATATCATACAATCTACTGGTAATGACCTATTCTACACTGATGTATTAATTACCGGAATGTGCTACACGGCAATACATGTCATGTTCCAGTCTTATAGAATGCCCCAGCCTATAATAAACACGCCAGTCGGTTTCCCCACTCTGTCGTGTTTCCTATACTATAGTACACCGCGCAAACACGTTTCCACACTGAAAAGGCAAGCCGGCAAATTCGCATTGGTACTGCGTGTCTTTCACAGGTTGTACTAGACTATAGTACACCGCACAAACACGTTCCCACACTGAAAATGCAAGCCGACAAATTCGCATTGGTTTTCCGTGTTTTTCACAGGTTGTATAGACTCCCAGGCCAAAACAATTACATTTGCGCAAAGTGTGCCAAAATCAACAATTCAGGCTGTACCTGTGCGTGCTTTCCCTAGAGCTGTCTTTCTGGTCTGAACACGGTTGGAAGGTCAGATCGAGTTTAAATAGGGTGTGCACTCTCCACACCCAAAAAGTCCTCACAGGAGGCTTCCTCACGGACGGAGACGTTTCGCCCACAATGAATTATCGTCTCTCACAGCGAAATTACAGTTCATAGTCCACAAACTAGAATGGCATCCCAATCTAGAACCCGTAGAGAATATTCCACGTAAACGGCAACTCCTATCTTGCTCTGGTAAGCGAGAAATACGGTGGAATCCGTTTCCATACACTGCCTTGTTCGCCCGGAAGATACGTGTCAAGGTCGTTCGCCACATTCCATTCATATCACCCTGCGGATTCAAACTGTTCTCTACACAACGGCTAACCGTTACAGCGACATCTAGATTATTCCACATACGGATGACAGAAGGAAGGAACGAGTTTTTATATAATTCAGTTCGTGCATAAGGAGGTGTAATATTATCTATATTACGCAATATATAGCTTGATGTAGATGAGTTTGGGACTGGAGCTAGGGAGGAGAGATAAGCTGGCGTGCTCCCATTGACCATTTTATAGAATAAACCTAATTTGTGTATATTTCTACGTTTATATAGCGGTATGAAGCCTGTTTCTTCGCACAGGAGAGCATGGCTTGTACCACGAATGCACCCAGATATAGACCGTAGTGCATCTAATTGAAGATCTTCAAGAATGGCAGATTCATATTGATAGCAATTGCACCAGACAACGTCGGCATAATCAAAAATAGGTAGTATGAATGAAGAGTAAAGCCTTTCCAGAGAACGGCGAGAGAGTCGATATTTCAAGCTGCGTGGGCAGTTAATCATGGGAGAGATCTTGTCGACAAGCGATTGAACGTGGCCTGACCAACGTCCCGACGAATGAAATGTTAACCCTAGATGCTTATGTTGGGTAACCTCAGCAATTGGTAGATTTCCCAGGTTGAGATTGGGACCCCGGACTGAGTTTCTTTTCAGGGAAAATAAGATTTCTTTCGTTTTGGCTGCACTAAAAGTTACATGTTACATGTATTATATCAAGTGAGTGAGTAAATATGATTTAACGTCGCTTTCAACTATATTTCAGTCATATCACGACGTTGGGTCCTATTCCTTTTCACACCCGGGAACCACACGGGTGGGGTCCTATTTTTTCTCACACCCGAGAACCCCACACGTACCTCAGTTAGTTAGCTGTCTGAGGAGCTAAGCCCTATTCTTACTATGACCTGTGGTGTGCACAACGACATCCCAGGTCAATCTCCGGAAGCCCCACGGGGCTGTATTATATCATACCGTGGTTATTGTTGAACGTTAACCCTACCAAACTTTCTTCGCTATCTCCGCAACGACAAAAATGGAGAGCTGAAACTCCGTGTCTTTATAGTTTATCATATTAGGGTCATTTTGAGCCTTTTTGCATAAGCCCCCGAGCAGAGGTTCATGGACAAATTCAAGATGGCGGCCACGTAGGGTACCAGAAAAGTGATGTTTTTGTCATATTTCTTCAAAATTTCTGCTTTTCCGCAATGAAAAGTGGGCAAAACTATTTTATTTCAGATCACATTAATATTTACTTATTTATCATGCCGTTTTTGCGGAGAAATTGCATAAATGAAAAATTCGGAAAATCTGACCGAGTAGTATAGACAGTGGGGGTACGAGAACAGCTCCCCAAGGGGAGCGAGCAGACGGCGTGGGGGCGCCCCAACACCCTCAAGGGAAGCGCCCCACCCCCTCCTCCGCGCATCAAGCACATAAGGATCCACGTAGAAACACATTTGGCTATGGCTAATCTACGCCGGTGCGCGTCTGGGTAGAAAAGGTCGGCCCGGGTAGATTAACAATAGCCAATTATGTTTCTACTCCCTTTAGATATACCAGTTGCAATGGGTATACCAGATCAAGAGACACAATGAGGCTGGGTAAAAACACCTGTCGATGGCTTACTTTGAGCTCCATGGAGCTCTGCGCTCGGAAGTGTATGGGAGAGTATTGTAAAGTTCATCTTGCCCGACTTCGAAAAGGTGGTGGCACAAAGCCCTGCATAAAGTGTGGAAAGGGTGTTATGAACCGCTTCTCTTTGTGCCAGAGTTGCGGATATGAGTGCGAGAAGGTTAAGGACTGGCAGCGAAAGCAAAAGCGAAAGCAACGGGTCTTTCAGGCTGAGTTTCGGCGATTGGCTGTAATAGACCCCTTCTGAATTTCAATTAGAGATACTTTCACTATATAGTATACCCACCGGTCCCAAGTTCATTAATAGTATCTGTGTTCAAGAAAACTGATCGTAGATATATTAATGTCGGAAGCCATAAAGCATTCTTTAGCTCGACTACATACAAGAGATATCATTCATGGGATGTTTCTTTGTTTATAGAGTTGCTTGAATTTCTCATTAAAAATATCTATGTGAAATTTGGCAACACAATATATCAGCAGCATATAGGTATTCCAATGGGTACTAATTGTGCACCCCTGTTGGCTGACCTGTATCTGTTCTCTTATGAATATGACTATATGCAGGCGCTTTCAAAAAACCGATCCATTCAAAGCCCGTTCCTTCTCATTCACCAAACGCTATATAGACGATCTTCTCGCTGTGGATAATCGCTATATAAATGACGCAGTGAAGGATATATATCCGCCTTCACTAGATTTGAAGGAAACTACAGATAGCCCTACAGGCACATCTTATTTAGATCTCTATCTCTATAAAAATGAAGCGGGCATTCTCTCTCGTCGACTTTATGACAAAAGAGATGATTACAATTTCGACATCGTAAACTATCCCTTTCTGGACAGTAATATTCCAGTGGGACCTGCATATGGCGTATACATATCTCGCTTAGTAGCATTTGCTAGATCCTGTGTTAAATGTGATGATTTTAATCAACGTCACAAAACATTGTTGCAGAAACTTATAAAACAGGGCTATTCCACCAAGCGCCTCCACTCAAAGTTTCTCAAATTTGGCGATACATATCGCATGCTGATAGCAAAATACGAACGTAGCGTGCAAGATCTATGGGGCTACGTTTCGTAACATGTGTCTAATTCCGCTTAACCCGGGGCTAGGGGCCGTATGAGCCCATGTACTTCAAGATCCTCATGGTACTCATATGAACAGTCACAATCAAAGCGTGACTGAGGTACATCATTTTTAGATGACGACTCTATAACGAATATTATGGATTAAGAATACTGATCAGCGATACGGATTTGATATTTTGGAACATCATGATGTCTTGCCGGCATCATTGAAAATTGTTGACCGCTTCTCTCTTGCAGGAAACAAGCCTATGTTTATGTATACTTTTGTCTTTTTGAATTTGGTGCTGATACTGTTATATGGAAATGGAATAGGTCTTTGGATTATGGACGCGGATATTCTCTAATGGACGACGGCTGGATTATGAATGACGGACTAGACGCTTGTAATTTGGGTCAAAAAATGCAAAACCGGTGTGTCACGTCTCACTGAGTCCCCGTCACATGGCTTCGTGGCCTGTGGCGTATTCCTCTTCACATGGCTTCGTGGCCATGTGAGGGCTTGTTTTTTTTATTAAAGTAAGTATTTGGGACTCAATTGCTCTTAAATAACTCTCCCCCGTGGCATCCTAGACAATTCGAAATGAGTCTAGAATATTTGTGAGAAGAGTTCGGAACAAGCATTCCAAGAGCAGTCAGGTAGGGATCGAACCCCCTTTTGTGAGACGTGACTGGAAGACACGATTAACATTTCGCATGGCCTTACCTAGGCTGTCTTCCACGGACGATAATACATGTTTAAAATCACGCCTATAAACCTACTAGAGTCTTGTGCAACGCCTCACTTCCTGTTATCGTTGCTAGGATACGAATGCACAGTGTCATACAAGTGCTGTCTCATTCAGACATGAGCCGAGAGAAAATCAATAGTGACCCACATACAACACTCAGAGTAACACTGTATTTGCTCAAGGCTTCCTATTTTGTGAATGAAGCCAGGCCTCACAACGGATATATGCAAGTTCTATACACCTACCCGAAATGGACTAAATATGTTAGCTGGGTCACGTCTGTGAGGAATGTTTGTTTGCTCAGGCTTGAGTATTTGGGTCGGCGTATATTTACACGTTTACACATTCAATAGCCGCACGCAGTGTTATAGTATGGTGGGTAAGAGGCGATATAAAGCGCCTACTTCAATATATCGGCAGGGAGGATTCCTTGCTTAATCAGCAAGTCTTTCGTGGCTAAGGCTAGGCCGACGTCAGCAATAAGCATTCCTACGTCATAGCCGGTGAAATGCAACTTGGGGGCAGGGCCTTTCCAAACAATTTTGCCCAGACGAGCATAACCTATCGCTAAGCCGCTAATGACAGCGGCATGATAGGCCATGTTGGCTAGCATTTTACCATCGATCGACGACATGTCTTATATTGCAGTGTCAGCCATGGCTTTAACATGATATGCTAATTTGCCGAAAAAGGCCTACGTGTTCGTGCGGACATCGCAGTGGTTCCCACGGTTCCGGGTGGCAGGGGCTGCGCATGGCGTCTCTAATAATCCGCCTGTAGAAAGCAGTTTATCGTGATTCTATCTCGATTGCCCTGGCAAACTGTTTCCTTGCTTCCTCACTGCCTTGCTTCAGAAGTGCGTTTTTTTCTTCCTGGCTGATATGGGATGCTTTCAACGATTTAGCCCTGATCGCGGTCTTCACTGCATCATATTTAGTTTTCTCCGCTAGGATGTGACGGAACTCGCTATCAGAGATCTTGTTATCCACAAGTGCTTGCGAGATAGCATCTGCGATGGAATCCAACTTTGATGACGCTAGGACGCGAATTTCATCGTGTTTTTTAGCTTTGATGGTCAGGCGTCGAGATATGAACTTGCACGCTATTCCAGCCGAACCACTTGAAAGAGCCGAGACTTTAAGCGCTACAACAACGGGTGCGGCAATAATAGTCGACAAGAGGCCGACCCCAGTCGCGCCGAGGCCCAAAGCCACTGTGGCAAGCGCAGAGTCAACGCCATCTAGAGCATTCACCGCTCTGCGGTTTTTGTACAAAGTCGACCGAGAATCACGATCTTGGGAGAGTTCATGTTGGATATCACAGGGCGGGTAACGACGTATTTATTACCAGAGCCCCTCGAGGATCAGTGCTTCTTAAATAGAATTTCCAGTCCTGGAGGTGTATTTTGACGTTGTTTTCAACCGGACTGTAGGACAGGAATGAAGTACCTCGATTTAAACCCGGCTTTCTCACAAACCAGGCTTTATCGACCTGTACTCCCGATTCGACCACATTAAGGTCAATGAGACAGCCCACATTGTCACTTTCGGCGAGAGTCCATTGTCCTTTTTCCATTTTAACGAGGCTATATCTCACGTGGGTCCGCGTGTTCCCCGTGTTAATATCTTCAAGGTCTCTGAAACTTACATCCGTGTTTTTTCCTGGCGTAAGCTTCTTTCGATGGTATAAGCCGTTTCTGAACTGAAAGCCGTATAGGCGGTCATTGTGACCCGCGTCGCCAAACCCTTCGGTATCCGCAAGATCGCTTACGGCTAAATCACTGCATTTGGGCCCAGCGGATTCAACCATCGTTGTCATGAATACCAAGAGTTACACTCATATAAGCAGT
This sequence comes from Hanleya hanleyi, assembly GCA_036873755.1. NCBI lineage: Eukaryota > Metazoa > Mollusca > Polyplacophora > Lepidopleurida > Hanleyidae > Hanleya > Hanleya hanleyi. The sequence continues at coordinate 40,159 of JAVTVY010036835.1, read as the reverse complement.
CTTTGCAAGTGTATTTGATCTATCTAACAGGGAGAACGTTAGCTGTGGGATAGGGCCAGATATTAGTGGCTTATACTGTGGATTAGGGAAAGAAATGGTTTTTCCGCAGTTTATTCCCTCACCGGTCACAGCTATTGCTCTGATGAGAGTGGAAGGGTAGGCCACACAAGGGCATGCAGTGCTTGTGCCAGCCGTCTCCACTGCCTTCCCCACTAGATTGTGCGATGTGCTCACCTCACCCAGGTGAGCGAACACTTCTTTATGGGGTGCTAGTGTGGGGAAGCTGTCGCCCTGCACTGTCCCATTCAGGATACTGTCAGGATTTGAGAATCCCAGGAGCCGCGCAAGGCCAAACAGTTGTATGCTACTGTCGGTCGTCAACGTCAGTCGACCGGTGGCATGGTTTATCTCCAGGCCCGCCAAGTGTGGCTTGAAGACCTCTTTATTAAGGGAACAAACATTGTAATAACCGCTAGGGACAGCCACAAGCTTTCCGCCAACAGAGAAGCTAGTTCCGGCTGGGACGTTCTCCCATAGTGGGTAGAAAGTGAGCTCGAGCAGTGCTACTTTGTATTGTCCGTTTTGGTTCTTGAGCGCATGCGTGAGGTCGACTGCTGCGCCATTTTGAATGTTGCTCAGTGTTGCATACATAGCTAAACCAGCAAGGATTGCGCATGGATAGACACGCCTTTAGCTTCAATACAAAGGCCACCTACCAAGCGGCCGGGGTGTACATCGCTGGAACGAGTGTTACTGGGACGACATTCACTCACCAAGACATCCTGGTGAACACAGCAAGTGGTGGCTTTGCGGCCCAGTTTCCTGATGTATTTGTGAAATACGGCCTGCCTAAAGTGAAAAGCGACCAGCTTGTTCAGGCATGGCGCTCTAATCCCTTGCAGTTTTGGCAGAATCAGCTGAATTTCGCCGTGTGGTGCGCCACGACCGGCTGCGGCGTGTCTGTGAGCGACCACCTAGCCGCTGGCGCACGAACTGCTAGCCACACCCGGGCCCTCTACACCTTCCATGTCTACTTCCAGATCAGGCGGATCCTAAAAGAGATCCAGGCCCCGCTCCCTCAAGACGACGCCTGGGCGGCATTTAACAATCCATTTGACCGCAGAGCATATGAGCGCATCTGTGCAGAGTTTGGGGTGTCGCCGCATGCCGATTGGAGACAGCAGCAGAGCGAAAACAGCGGCATAGGAACGATTTACTTCTATGCCACACACGCAGGCTACAGGCGACTTCCAAAACCGTACGACCCAACCTGGCATTCGTTTACTTTCCGAAAAAAACACTTTCACATTGACTACATTGCGCAGGGATCGGAGGCTGACAAGGCGTGGACAACGTTCATCCTGGACAGATCGCAGGGCTTCACACATGCAGGCGTCGAGCGTGTTAATGATTCCATTCGAACGTATGTATGGGCCATCCTCGGCGCCCAGGCTCAGACGCGCACACGGATCTTAGGAGAGGGCACAGCATTTGACGCGCAGAAGCAGTTTCTCGCCAACATCGAGGATGCGGTCTCCTCTCCAGTTGACCTTCATCAGCGATAAAACGCTACCAAGACGTCCTGCAGTATGCAGGCTCCAAAGTTAACTATGTGTTCGGAATCGGTCTGTACATGGCGCCCAGTGACATGTTGCTCCGCATAGGCCATATCGCCGGTTACAACAATGAGATCGTAGTTGCAACAGAAAATCAAAAACTGGGCGAGAACGCGGACGTTAGCGCAACAGTCGCTCCTCCAAACACAGAAGGAGATACGGGAGAAAAAGGAGTGGTTCCCACGGCGAGTGGCAAGACCGCGACGCTGGATCATGCCGTTCCCACGGCGAGTGGCAAGACCGCGACGCTGGATCATGCCGTTCCCACGGCGAGTGGCAAGACCGCGACGCTGGATCATGCCGTTCCCACCGCGCCGGTTCACTCCTCGCTGTCGCTGCCTCCACGGTCCCAGCTAGTCAACACGACGACGAAAAGACCGCAATCATCATCGGTGTCATCGTAGCTGGGCTGGTGACCATTTGGCTATTTCGTTAGCCAGTCGCGAGTCACCACATAAAGCAGCCCCGCAGCCGCAACAACCAAGGACCACATATTCCCTGCAAGCCATCCAGCAGTTTTCGACATAAGGCTAAGAAGCCAGGAAACAATGCTCCCAATTATGCCGGGTAGCGACGCCGCGGCTTTTCCGGCAAGCTTTGCAAGGATTCGGCCGAGGGCGTGTAGGTGTTTCTTGACCCACTCTTTTACAGTCCCGCTCGTCGGAACGACTGGCTTGGAAGGAGTCGGTGTTGGGATCGGGGTGCCCCCGGCCGTCAAAGCAAGCACTAGCGTGGACACGATGCTGCCCAGCGCAGTGAGGATGCTAACAATGGTTATCCCCTGCTCTCTGAACAATGTGCGAAGTCGCTCAGCCACGGTAGTATCTTCGTTGAGGACGCGGTTTATCGTCTCACGGATTCGGTTAATCTGTGAGCGAAGAGCCTCCCGACTGGCAGTTGCAGCCTCAAGGCGGGCGGCCCGCTCATCCTTAGTTCTCGAACACGCTCCGCGACGCGCCTTCGAGAGTCTGCGTCATCTGCCTCAGTTCCCTTGAGTTTTCCTTCCTCGAGAGCAATGCGGTCATCCAATGCTGACAGCTTGGCGAGGTTGTTGGTGAGCTCACCCCGAATGGTCTGGAGGGCTTTGTCAAGCCCGCGCAGCTCTCTGAGATTTAAAGGGGGTCGCGCATGGTGCCGAGGACTTCATCGATTTGCGCGTCCGTGAAGGCCGTTTCCATTTTCTGAACAGCGTCTGTGGCTACCTTGGCTCTTCCGTCGAGGTCCTTGAGTTCAACGCTTTCGACCGCCGCTGCAGCCCCACCAAGTTCTTCGCTCGCTGTCTGTAGAGCTACCACAGCCTGAGGGGGCAGCTTTTCCGATGCCTTACGGCGCCAGTCTGTAAACCCTAGTTCATCCCGAATCGCGTTGATACCGCCACGCTTCCCAGGCCTGTACGAAGGTTAATTAAGTCCAAGTTGGGGAAAGCCACAAGGCGCAGCTTCCCGTCAGTCGTGACTTCAATCCTCGAGTAATCCCTACCTAGGTTGGGAGTAAGCCCCTCCTCTGCCTGGTAGGTGTAGTAGTCATCGACAGTTGTCTGGACTAACTCTTGCTGAAGAGAGAGAGGGCGCTCACCTTCCTGCGCTTGCGCGTCCGAAGGACCCACTCTGTCTGATGACAAATCGAGATCGTCCGTTTCCTCGTCCCTCCTCGTTTCTGTCTCGTCGAGACGGCCGGTATCAACATCATACTCCTCCATATTGAATAGTCCGCCATATTGAATAGACACAGCTTATCACTTCAACAAGATGGTTTCTTCACAATACGGTCGCAAGCTTAATCCCTACCGCAGACTTCGCGAGCCACTTGGGATCAAGGGGGTTCGCCAGGCAGTTGTGATCACAAACAACCCCAGCACTATCGATCAGAACCAACAGCTACTGGTGCGCTTTCCCAATCTCGGAACGAACGATGTTATCGTTCCGGGGACCGCCCGCCCCGCCTTCAACATCGAACTGAAATCAACAACCTGGTGAATCGAACCGTGGTTTAGAATTTGGGCCGCGCAATCATAAAGAAGACAACAATCAAAATCAGCGGCAATGAGGTTATGAGCATTGACGACTCCGACGTATACTACTGCTATCGCGACCTGTGGAAAACAGCCAAAGAGCGCGATAATGCAGCCTACCAAGGTATAGATACTGGCAGAACCCAGAACACGACAAAGCTTCGGGTTGGTGCCGGGGATGCTGAAAACAAGAAAACAGATAAAGCCATAGCGCGGGCATACGGCAACCGCTTCTTTGTCCCGCTGGACTTCGAGTTGCTGGACAGCCACATGCCTTTCTACCAAAATGCGCTTGGTGATCGTCTGGGGTACGAACTGACATTCAACGACTACAGTCGCGTGATCGTCGCAGAGGATGATGAAGCCGCCAGTTACAATATTGTAAACGTCTGCCTGGAGTTCGAAAAGGTCACGCAGAATGATCTCGCTAGATTGATCCGAATCCAGTATGCAGGACGCCTAGCCATCCTCTATGACAAGGTGCTCCGCCACCGCAAACTGACACGTAACAAGTCTGACACTCTCTGGAACATCAACCTGAACGTGCCCGCTCGCAGCATGAAGGGCATTCTTATGCTGTTCGAAGAACCTGTCCCCTGGAAGCGCGACACTGAGGACTTCTATAATCCGCTCATCACGAAGGTAGAGGTGTGCATCGAGTGGGTGCCGAATCAGCTGTACAGTCAAGGACTGAGAGCGCACCAGCTCTGGGATGAGACCAAGAAAGAGTTCGCAGCCGGTAGTAAACGTCAATTCGAGGTTGCAATGGCCGCAAAAGACCTGGATCTGGCAGACGTCTCCCTGGGGGAGTTCCTGACCACAAAATATGCACTATGGCTGGATCTGCGAGTCACGGACGATGACGGACTACATGGGAGCGGCCGAAGAGTGGTGAATGCCAGCGAGGGCATCACCATCCAGATCACAAAGGAAGCAGAGCCGGCCGGCGCATTGAACGTTTATCTGTACATCGTCATGGATGCACAAATGAATATCGAGGATGGCCGACTCAAAGAAGTGCTCAATTAATGGCGCAGCCCCGCTGCTTTCCAAAGACCCCCACTCCGCTATTATATGTGGCCAGACAGGGTGTGGTAAGACTGTTTTCGCCCTTGACCTACTCGAAGGCCACTTCCGTGGTGTCTTTGAGCACATCGTCATCCTTTGTCCCACGATTCGCTACAACAGCACCTACCTAGCCCGACATTGGGTCTGGGCTGACGGGAAAACCGCAAAACCTACAAGTATGCGCTCACGCTTGTAGATGTGGCATCGCGCTACAAGGAGGCCGAGCCTCTGGCCACAAAAGAAGCCAAAGAGGTCGCTGACGCTCTCTCCCGCATCTACAAGCGGAGCCCTCTTAGCTGGCCGAAGCTTCTTCAGGTTGACCCTGGGCGCGAGTATATGGGCGCGGTGAGCCAGCTACTGGCCAAGCATGACGTTTCTGTCAGACGCGGTCGTGTGGACATTCATCGGGACCAGGGGATCGTGGAGCGCTTTAACCGGACCCTGGCTGAGCGGTTGTTTGGGCACCAATACGCCCAGGAGATGCGACTTCCGTCGGTGGCGCGTTCAACGGAGTGGGTGGCTCGACTGCCTGCCGTCGTTAGGGCCCTGAACGGAGAAGTGATCCGCCTCACCGGTAAGAAGCCTAAGGATGCCATCAAGCTTGTGGCTGTGACACAAAAACCTTCTTCTGTTGTTGCTGGTCGCCCCATTGGTCTCAAAGAGGAAAAGCTTCCCTCTGGTGTTGGCGTTCGGTACCTATACCAGGATGGCGAGCTGGAGGGTGGAAGACGTCGCGCGACTGATCCAGTGTGGTCCCTCCAGGTGTACCGGCTTGGACGCTCGGTCACCAAGCCTGATGAGCCTGTCCTGTATCATCTGCAAGATGGTCCTGCTCGTGGGTTTGTCCGGGAAGAGCTCCTTGTGGTGCCTCCTGATACGCAGCTGCCGCCGGATGGCGTTCTAAGTCGCTAGGATCTCTTCAATAAACGCATCCATCTCAGCCGCCCCGGGAACGAGGTCCTTGTGGCCGTAGGCTAAGGTGTCCACCCCATTTTCTGCGATCCAGCGTTTGCTATCGAAGGGGGACAGTGAGACCTTGTTAAGGTGATGCCCGTAGATGCGGTGGCGCTCAGACCGCAGTACATCCATGCCATGGCGGAAGGTCTTCTTACCGAAGAGGGCCTCTTTATACTGCTCATGGCGGATGCTCCTCTTCACGACGCTCTTTTTGACGCCCTTCGCCTTCTTTATGTTCATTCCGCTGGCCTCGAGAATGCTGTACATTTTTGGGCGGAGACCCACATACTCAGCGATGGGGCGCCCGGCACACTCGTCCTTCATTTTGCCTAGAACCTTCTTGTTCACCGTACTGTGTAGCGGGTGGTCCTGGGGGTAGTCAGAGGTGTCGTAGAGGTGGCCACACTCAGCCATGTCCTTGTACACGTCCTCCGTCAGGATCTCAAGGAGGAGAGAGTCAGTGTCTGTGTAGAGGAGCTGGCAGCGCTCCCCGTACCGCTTCTTCATCTGGTTGTAGAAGAAATCGTACATGAGGTGCTTCGAGAGGTCAAGGATGCTCATACCCACATACACAGGGCGGTTGAGGACTAAACGACTCTTGTGGACTTGGATCGCCGCGAGGTCGTCATCGAAGATGTTCGCCCGTGCGAAGGCCGGGCTGGCTATCAGGCGCCTACGCTTGTCCTCCTCGTACGCGCGCACAAGCTTCACGTCAACTCGCTTGCGGAGGTTCTCCATGGTCTTCCCGAAGACTGAGTTGTTCATCAGCTTGTACAGGTCCTTCTCGAAGTCGCTGGTTGCCGTCTTCCGGAGGTCGGTGTTCATCCTAATGTAAGGCTCCATCCAAGGGTTCTGCTGGAATTTCAGGGCCCGGTGGACATTCTTCAGGCGTATGCCCAGGGACATGTAGAGCTGCAGATTGCGGTAATGAAGCACATAGCCTTCTTTGTCGCGGAGGTTGGGGACCAGCTTTCCGACCTCGTTCGGTGTCACCCCAACACCTAGGAGGTCATGCTGATAATCCGACATCCACTGTTTCTGAACCACCAGGCGCTCCGGCGCCAGCGGGTAGGCGTTGTGCCTGTTGTGCAGCTCTTTGGGGTACTCCAGATCCACCTCGAGGATGTATCCCTCTGAGGAGCTCTGCGGATCTTCTATCCACTTCAAGCCGCCTGCAGGAAGGGGTTGGCTCATGGCCCATCCGTACAGGTTGTTGGCGTCAAGGTAATGGATGTGGCTGTTCGGCTTCGACGGATTATACCCCTCAACCCCCGGGTTGTTCGCCCGGGCGTGGCGCTTCGAGACCATGGAAATACCGCCGCGCATTCCCTTTTCGATGAAGAGATGCTGATCGTAGTCCGTGAGCAGTTCCAGCTCCACTCCGGTTTTATTGAGCAACGCGTCCCAGGAGAGGCCGAGGCCGGTGTAGTAGTGTGCAGGGTCCAGACCATACTGCCGCATGCATGTCTTCCGGAAGGTCTCGAAGACGTCTGCCAGGAGAAGGAAGTCTGTGCGATTGTAGAGGTCGTGATAGTCCCCCGAAGGTCTCCCAGACCTTTTGTGCATGGGCGTAGTCACCCTCGCCTATGTGCTCGTCTGAGAGTTTGCTGTAGAAGGCTTCACTCGGTGGGAGCTGGGTCTCTGCGAAGCGCTCCCAAGAGTCCATGTATTCGTATGGGTAAACCCCCTTGCGTAGCAGTAGCGAGCGCCTTTCTCCGCTGGGCTCGTGCCGGGTCGTAATTTGGAAGGCCTCGGGTTGGTTGGCCGCCACCAGATTGTCAAGAGATGCCAGCAGGAACTGGGCGCTGTCGATGAATCGGAGCTGCCCGAGGGAGAAGGAAATGTACTTCTCCGTGTTGTTGGGGATGCAGGTTACCATGCCCTTCACCTTTGAGATGGCCTGCATCAGGAGGTGGGATTACAACACATATAAGGGAAGTGGGAAGAGGTGCCGACATACTGACTGCGTCACATGACTTCACAGAATAGTCTTCCCCGCAGATTGTGGAATACTACCGGTATGGTCGTTGTCTTGGGGTTCAGCCGCAGCTTAAGATTACAGGTGTTGTGGGCGGCGCCTCGATATTGCCCTGTGATGTGACAGTGGTCGCGAATAGAGTCTCCATCTAGTGGCTTCTTACACACGTGGCAGACAGTGGCTGTGTTATAGGGCAGCCTGTCCTCTGGTGTCATCCGCATGGCTTTGGGGTTGGCCAGCACCGCCTTAACCTTGCGCTCTTCTTCTTGTACTGCCCTGAGGAAATGCTCTGCTGCATTTGGCCCCCGGTATTCCACAGGCGGCTCTGTATCCCCATCGCAGCGCACGAGTACGTAGCAGTAGCTGCAGGTCTCATGCTGCTGTGTTTTCCGAGTGCCGCTCTTCGCGGGGTCAAGCTCGGGGCCCTCGACCTTTGTGGTGAGGGCCTCAAAGTCGGCGTAGATAACGAAAGGGGCTGGGAGCTGCTTGTGGTGGTTCTGGAAGACAAGTTTGTTTTTACCCTCTTCAGGCATCTCCACCCTCACCGCTGTTTGGCGTATACCATTGCATTCTGGCTTGTGGGCCTCCAGCAGGTCTTCCCTGGTGTAGCCGTGGAGGCAGCGCTCGCAGAAGTGTTTGCGCTCCCGGGGCTTGCTCTGGTCGTAGAGAAGCCTGTTGAGATCCTTGATACAGGTGTAGTGGAACATGCCCGCCTTCTCGATCAGCAAGAGGTTGATCCTGGGTATGTACTCTGGCTGCTTACTGAGGTGATGTACAATGACACCCTTGTCCCAGCCAAATACATTGATGGCCAGGTTATTCCGTTTTTCGACTTTGGGAACCTGGGAGATGGGTGTGGGGGCATCAATTTCTGTAAAGTCCAGGCCATCATCTATTGGGTACTTTGAAGGTCTGTGCGGGTTTTTGGCTACAGGAAACATAGCAGATCTCAAGGCCCACCGGAGACAATGATGATCCTTGTTCTGCACGTTGATGACCGCTTGCTTGTTTTTCACCGCCGCTGGCAATGTAATGTAGGAGCCACCCCTCAGAGGTTGGTATCGGGCGATGTCCAGCCAGAGCGTTCTAACCTCATCAACAGCCCATCCTGAGCCTCGTTGGGTCCATTTCTCGAGCGTCGCCTGGATGCTGGGAAATGCTCTGTCTAGTGCTGCATTGATCTCACTGGCCTGTAGGACAGCCTCCTGCTTGTGGCGGAGTACAGGCTCTGTGTACTCCACGACGCCATCAGGGTGCACTTTTTCAAGCCGGATTCTAATAGCAAGCTGGAACTTGACTCCTCTGAGATCCTGAATCTCTTCTGTGAGTTTCTGGTCGATCTGGGGGCGCACATCCTCCAAGAAAGCTCTTGGATCTGCGCCAAGGGGATGGTGCTCAGGCACATCCATCTGCCAACCCCGTAGGTAGTTTCCGATGACCCACGGCGTCTGCCTGAAGACCAGCTCGCCTGTCTTGCTTGCAACATCGAGCAGGTCTAGGATCTCCTTCTGGTAGTCCTGGGTAGTTCGGAAAGTTTTGGAGGGGGGATTCGGGTCAAACTCCTCCACAATCCTCTTCCTTTTTCTCTCCTTGACCTTACGAGGCGGAGGTGTCGGTCGATGACTGCTTGGAGCAGCTTGCAGTAAGGGCTTTAGCAAGCGCTGCTTTACTGCTTTGGGGATCGGCTCATCCAGGATGTTGTGAACAATACTCTGAACAGGCTCCGGTGTTTGCATCTCGGCCAACAGCTGGTCGATGTATTCGTCCATGGTTATGCTACCGAATGGGTATACTCTATAGTGAAGGTATCTCTAATAGCAAAATCAGAAGGGGTCTATTGCAGCCAATCGCCGAAACTCATTCTTGAGGACCCGTTGCCCGCGCTGCCCCTAGGCACCCCACGCGCGATGGGCTTCAGAGCCTTCCCCGGCCCAACGGCGGGCGCACCGAAGCCGCGCGTCGGCGTAGATAAACAATAGCCAATTACTTATCTACGTGGATCCTTATGTGCTTGATGCGCGGAGGAGGGGGTGGGGCGCTCCCCTTGAGGGTGTTGGGGCGCCCCCACGCCGTCTGCTCGCTCCCCTTGGGGAGCTGTTCTCGTACCCCACTGTCTATACTACTGACCGAAAAATGTGACGATCACGTCACTGTGACCTCATCAAAGCGGCCAGCTGGGATTTTTTTACATTGTCTGATAGAGCTTGATCCCAGGGTATAGTGTGGTAAATTTCACCCCCTAGCTCAAGGGGTAAGAAAAATAATTAGTGGGGAGAGGCCTTTTCGCCCCCCCCCCTCTCCCAGGCCACGACAGGTCCCAAAAAGCCCAGGCCAGATCATCTTCTCTAGCCAAGTCGACGTACATCACGTTGCTCTGTACATTGCCTTGGCATACTTCTCTAGTAAAGTTGGAACGTTAATCCTCATTGATGATTGGCTGCAAAGACGGCGTGCTGCATCCAATCAGAATGCGCGTTACGTAGTAGTTGGTTTCCCAAGATGACGGCCCCCACTAAGGATGAGTTGTGTCGAATGTGCGGGGAATTCTATCGAAAAGATACAGGAAGAGCACTTTCATGGCCACTTTCGGTGTTTCTGATCAATTGAATAAGATTTTGAGACACGCTGCAAGGTCGAACGATAACGAATCGCTTCACATGTGTGCCGACTTGAGATTGAAGGGGAACAACTCCTGGTGGCAAAAAGTCTCTCGCCGTTAAAACTTCCACTAGGTGGCGCAGAGCAGTATTCCTCTGCCACCAGCCAAGAATGTCAAGGCAGCGTAGAGAGCTTCGCGATGTAGTTGACTTGGCTGGTGAAGATGAGGCCAGATAGGGTTAAATCGTTCCGAAGATATCAACGCGCATGCTCTTCAGAATTTCATGTTTATTTCTTTATTTACGTTTTATTCTTTCATTCAAATGGTCAATGCTCGTCCGTGAATGCATATAAAGAAGAGGTTTTGAAGCTCGCAAAATAAATTTGAAGGATTACAAGTTCACAATGAATAGCTACAGACGGGTAAAGATTCCAGCGTGACAGCTGGCTGATCCCCCCCCCCTCCCATAACATGGGTCATCCTCGCGAGCCATTATATCGATCGAACCCTCTGCGAGGATTTGGGATTTACCTGGGCTTGTGAAGATGAACATGGGTAGGCGCATCAAAGTGACAAATAATATAATTGCATATGCATAGCTGCATAATCCATAAAGTATAAACAGCTAGATGAGACTGACAAATTTCATTGAGTTTACGACCCATATTCTTAATTATGACATGGGCGTCGCTAGGATTTTTCAAGGGGGGGTCGACTATCATAGCACTTTAGGCTGAAGCTGAAGCTCCGGGGTCCTAGATCGCCGGAGATGCGTTCTAAGCGTTTTCCCGGAATTAAATCTGAACATAATGTATGAGGATCTAGGGTTATATTATACAGCTTTTGGACCTTAGATGCCCGGAGATGCATTCTGAGCGATTTCCAACAATTAAACCAACACTTCATTTGTCAAATATCAGTATTATATTTTATTCTCGTCATCTTGAAAACACAATAATAATGCTTTGGGCCGATATACCTCGTAGGCTAACCCAGTGGCGTCGGAACGTAATTGAAAGTGGGGGGCCCACTATCACAGCCCAACAGGCGGGGGTCCAGGGGCCGCTTAGGCCCCGAAAGCTCCGGGGTCCTAGATTGCCGGAGATGCGTTCTGAACGTTTTTCCGGAAATAAAACTGATCATACTGCATGCACATTTATGATTCTATTTTCACGATTTTTCGCAATTATAAGCATGCACCTCATGCCTGCATCCATTTGACGTTCTAGTTATATATAAAACATACAAAACGATGACGAAAAGTTCTTGGAAGGGAATCCAATAGCCTACTGATACGATTCATTCACGCAAAGATAAAACAAGGAAATCCTCACAGACCAGCAGGCGAGGGTCCACGGGCCGCTTAGCCCCGGAAGCTCCGCAGTTCCAGATCTCCAGAGATGCGTTCTAAGCGGTTTTCCAGAAATAAATTCGAACATAATGTATGCCGATTTATGGTTCTATTTTCACGTATGTTTCGCATTTATTCAAGCACTCATCGATATTGAAAAAATCATACTTCATGCCCGAATCCATTTGACTTTCTAGTTATATTTAACACATAAAAAAAAACATAAAAAGGCGATGACCTCATGGAACATTAGAACCAATATGAGAGCGATTCATTTGCACAAAGCTAAAATGAGCGATTCTCACAGCCTGACAGGCGAGGGTCCAAGGGCCGCGTAGGCCCCGGAAGCTCCGGGGTCTCCGGTTGCTGGAGGTGTGTTTTAAGCGTTTTCCCGGAAACAAATCTGAACACAGTATATATAGATTTATGGTTCTATTTTCACATTTGTTTCGCATAAACCCGCATCGATATTGAAGAATATGCCGGACTCCATTTGACTTCCTGGTTTGACACAAACAAAACAGGCCTATAACACACCACTACACGTCCTGGCACTCTATCTGTATGTTTTATGTGGGGACATGGTCAGTTAGGGATGCTGAAAAGTGGGGGTGGGGGTCCCAAAGATATTCGCCCCCCCCATTAAATCAAAAGTGGGGGGCACTTTTTATTTCTTTCTTTTCCCTTTTGCTTTTTTTGTTTTGTTTTTATTTTCGTTTTCTCTGTTTTTGTTTTCTTTTTGTTTTGTTTTTTCTTCTGTTTTTTTTTGCGCGTCCAAGGGGGGGTCGTTCGCACCTGACGACCCCCCCCCCAGCGACGCCCCTGTATAAGATCCTTTGAGTTTCTGTTAAACAAAGTGTTACACCTGTATGAGTCTGACACGAATATGTATTCTACATCATCATCCACTATAAAATCTTGTATTAATCACCTATCTATGATATGAACCCAATACAAGGAAATCGGCCTGCTTGGTATGGCCCCAAACCGGGCCAATATGAGGAAGGCGGGCCAATACGGAAAAGCCGGTCCAATGACAATACGGGAAAACAGGACCAATAAGACTTTCAACATGGCGACGTTGACGATTCAAGATTTTATTGTACGAAGCACCCATCAGGGTAGAGTACAAACATGTGAACAATAAACAAACAACAAAAAGAATTAGCATTAGATCTACATGAATGTGGCGGGTTCAATTTCTGTCAACTCTCAGTCTCTCGGAAAACCAAAAATGTATTGTTTTACATATTATAGGAGTTAAGTCGTCATCTTCAAGAGACATGATAAATATAAACCTGACAGTATCCGTCAAATTCATGAAATGAGGGTATTTGTGTTCCATATGCTGTGTTAGTAATACCCTTTCTGCATTATGTCTATTACATTTCAACACAAAATGTATCTCGTCTTCCAGAGTATTACAACGATTACATAGACGTTGATGAGCTGGAGTTGGAGGTCTAGTATGTCTTCCAGTCTCAAGTTTAAGCTTGTGATTACTGAGTCTAAGCTTAGTAAAGGACTTGCGATATGCTGAATTTTTGCATAAAGCCAAATACGGTTCAAATCTCACTTCTGTTTTGAATAGCCGAAATGATCTCATTTTATTAGATCCTAGTTGAGACTGATTGTCCTGTAGTGAAGCCCTAAACTGGTTCTGGAATAATACTTCAAGAGATGATTTAATCTGACGACAATCTGTATTGTCTAAGTTCACACTAAGCCTGTTGGATAAATAAGAAGTCAATTTATACAACCATCCAACTCCTCTCTTACAAAGTTGTTTTTGCTCTTGGAGAGCATGAAATGTCTATCTGGTAGAGCTGCAATATAATGATAAAAATTGACTGACATTACATCATATTGCAATGGAAATATACCAACTTCACCCCGTGCACCCCAGTTATGAGTGGATTTATGGACTTGGAGGAGACGTTTGTGGTATTTCAGCTGGGTTTTCTCTATCGATATAGTATCTAAATTCTTGTACAAAAGAATATCCGCTACCCAAACCTCAGATCCATACAACAGAATAGGTTTGATGAGGGACTGATAAACATGACATCCTATCTTCACCGGAACATTTTTACCTTCAATGTTGTTAAGCAATGCATATGAAGCCCTTATACCATTTTTACTGATTTGCTCAAAATTAAGTCTAAAGTGACCAGTTCTAGAGAACAACACGCCTAAGTATAGATATTGATCCCCTTGTGTTATTTCCGAGTCACCTGAAAGCCACTTCTTAGCAGGGGCTGATGGACCTTTTTTGAAAACCACCACTTTTGATTTGACAAGGTTAACTGTTAAGCAGTTGTTTGTACAGTACTGCTCAAGCTTATCAAGACAGATTTGTAATCCCTCTGGAGATTCAGAGAGTAACACAAGATCATCAGCGAATAATAAGTGTGATATTTCACAGCCATTCAGATCTATTGGGCAACATTTACAGTCAAATTGTTCACTGATGTCATCGATAAATATATTGAATAACGTGGGGGAAAGGCTACAACCTTGTCGAACTCCAATCTCACTTCTAAAATATGATGAAACTTCACCATTTATTCGAACATTATATGATATGTTACTATAGAGAGAACTTACTGGTTTCAGTAATTTTCCTCTAACGCCTTTGTCTGAAAGTTTTTGTAATAGAGTGGATCTGTCAACAGAATCAAAGGCCTTGTGTAAGTCTATGAAACATGCATACAGGACTCTTTTACTGCTTGTATACTTATCAATAGCGGTTCTCAAAGTGAAAATATGATCGGTAGTACGAAAACCTTTTCTAAAACCTACTTGGTTTTCACTAATAATACCACCAGTATCCAGAAGATTAGTGATACGGCTGTTTATCACTTTGCAAAAAAGTTTTTCCAGTGTATTGCCCACTGCAACCCCCCTATAGTTATTCGGATCGGAGCTATTTCCTTTCTCATAAATAGGAATCAGAGAAGATATCCCCCATTCCTTTGGAAGGCAGCTACTATCATATATAATGTTGAACAGTCTTACAATGTGATCAATTATAAAAGGTACTACGCTTTTGAGGAATTCATTAGAAATTTGATCTTCCCCTGGGCTCTTGTTGTTTTTTAGTCCGTTTAGTGCCTCCAGGATTTCATTGGCTGTGATTGAGTTGTCAAGGTCACAAATATCATGGGTGCTAGAGTCTAGTGAACAACTACCATCGTGTTTGGCTTGTCCCAGTAGAGATATGAAGTGATCAGCCAAAACATGCTTATCTACAGGAGTAGACTGGTTGGCTTTATTCGAGATTCCCAGCCTTTTAATAAGTTTCCAGTAGTACTGGGCATCAGACTCTTTCGCATCTTGCAACTTCCCAATGATATTACTATAGTATTCATTTCTTTTCCTGCTGACTAGTCTCTTATATTCTTTTTTGACCCTGTGGTAATTATGTCTAGCATCATCCGTTTGCTTCCCATTGTACTGATTGTAACTGGCCTTGGTCCGTATTTTGGCGGTCTTACATTCATGGTCATACCATCTATTTTTCTTGGTTGCCCTATCTACTCTGGTTGAAACTGTGGCCTTGCAATTCAAATAATGCAGAATGGCATTGAATTCCCTAATACTATTCTGAACTCCCTCTTGATCGGTTGAATATGGGGTTATTATAAAATGGTCAAGTTCTTGTCTAATTTGGGCAGTTCTAAGTTCAGTCTGGATTATAGTATTGGAGGTGTGTACTTTCCATTTTCGCCTAAATTTAATTTTCTTATATGTTACATTATTCTGTGATATAGGCTGAGATACTGGACGAACTCTCAAGTGGAAGTAGCTAAATATTTGGCAATGATCTGAGTATTGTGTCAGGGGATAAATATGAAAATATTTTACATATGGGAAAAAAGGTTCAGAAACTATGGTGTAGTCAACCGTACTTCGTCATTGTAGTTGTGGCAAGTAAATCGACCAGTGAGGTCTCCAGGTACCCTCCCATTCAGTGCTACAAGTTTATGACTAGTCAAAATGTCTATAAGTTTACGGCCAAAGGTGTTTATCGTACTGTCTTGGTTGATACGTGATTGTTGCACGAAATTAAATGTATCATCCGGTATATCAGGAAGGTATGGAGCTTCATCAGATGTGATGAGTTCCTGTCTGTCGCCTGTCCTAGCATTGAAGTCCCCACCTAGTAGTATATGTCCCAAGGATCCGAACTGACATAGTGCTCTATCAAGCTCCTCAAATGGGTCTAAACCTGGGTGGGCTTTCCAGAAGGGAGAATTATCAGGTCTGAAATAGATTATGCCTATATAATGGTCTTTGTCAAGATGAATACAATCCTTGTTAATTTTTACCCATACCATAATATCTGAAGATAATATAATGTCAATTTTAAGATGAGATCTGTACAAAAACCCAATTCCATCTCTGGGTCTACGACCCGACAAAGAGGTCTCATTGAAGTTATTAAAAGTGTAACCAGACATATTTACAAGGTAACTTGGAGGTTGCCAAGTTTCAGTAAGACCAATAAAACTAAACTTTGCTAGCGAATTTCGAAAATCACCATCGGATATAAGGTCCTCATTCAGACCTTGCACATTCCAAAAAGAACAACTGAAATGTTCCATCGTGTAGTCAGATACATGAAGAGTTACAGGAAAACAAGAAGAGACATGCAGTTTCCTTATGATATATACAATATAGTGACATTCAAGTTTGACCGTCTGTTTTTACCTTATGTAGATATACTGTGAAGATAAGTTCTAAAGTTACTGATGAGGGATGTACCCATATGCTATCCTCTGTTATACTATACTACACACTATGTTCTCATGGTTAAGATTACAAGGAAATGAATTGCATGAACAGTATTTATCATGCAGGCTGGCTGATAAGAATTATGTTTCTTTGTGAGATAAAAAATCCGACACTGGTGATCACAATGGATCATCAGAGATCCTAATTTGTTTGGCACTTTGATCTACCAGTCAATATACACAGACCATGTAGAATGGAAAAACATGTATCATAAGAATCTATGAAATTACATGTACCGTATGAATAGATTAATTACATGAAGTACAGTATGAAATTATGATTGATTGTGAAGTCATACTAATAATAAACTATATCAACCATTTTAACCATGAAATTACCTGTACCATATGAATCAATGGAACTACAATCGATTGTGGAGGTATACATGTAGTGCAGGTACTAAAATACATACATATGTAACATGAAATTACAAGGCATACAGGTAATAAAACACATGTATCATTTGAATCATTAGATTACAATCACCAGTGCAAGGCCTTTACTTCAGCATGTTCTGCTTTGTTAATACATGTAGCAGTATTGAAAGATTCCTCTTGAAATCACTGTATATTATTGATATGTCAACATTAGAATTGATTGTGGAGGCATACAAATGATAGAATGGATAGTGGAAGCAAAGATAAGAAAACTGATTAAACTTGATTGTGGATACCGATTACACTGATTTTGGAGTCATACGGGTAATTAAATTGATTGTGAAGGCATACATATAATAAAATGGATTGTGGAGGCATACAGATAAAAGTTCTTTAAAACTGAGTGTGAAGGCATACAGATAATTAAATGAATTGTGGAGGCATACAGATAATTAAATGAATTGTGAAGGCATACCAATAAATAAATTGTTTGTGGAGGCACATACAGATAATAGAATTGATTAAACTTGATAGTGGAGACATACAGATTGCATTGATTGTTGAAGCATACAGATAATTAAATCGAATGTGAAGACAAACATATAATTGATTGTAAAATCATACTGATAATAATACTGATTGTGGAGGCATACAGATAATAAAATGGATTGTGAATGTATACAAATAAAAATTCATTAAAATTGAGAGTGCAGGCATACAGATAATTAAATCAATTGTGGAGGCCTACCAATAATTAATTGATTGTGGAAGCACGTAGATAATAAATTGATTAAAATTGATTGCGGAGGCATACAGATTAAATTGATCGTGGAGGCATACTGATAATTCAATTGATTGTGAAGGCATACAGATAATTGATTGTAAAATTATACCGATAATAATATTGATTGTGAAGGCATACAAATAATAAAATATATTATGAAAATTAAGTGTGGAAGTATACAGATAATTAAATCAATTGTGGCGGCCTACACCAATAATTAAATTGTTCGTGGAGGCACATACAGATAATAAAATTGTTTTGGAGGCACATGCAATTAAATTAATTCTGGAGGAATACAGGTAATCAAATTGATTGTAGCGGTATACCGATAATAACATTTATTGTGAAGGCGCATAGATAATATAATGTCTTGTGGAGGCAGACAAATAATAAGATTGATTATGAAGAAAAATTGCTTTTGGAGACATACAGATGACACTAGCCCAGACAGTTTCTTAATGCGGTTAATCAATGTTTCAAGTATTGAGTGTATTGTACCTGGTCATCATGTAACCCTACTTTGACTGATGCAGTTATTTACACATTTCCAACACAAGTAGGGCTTTACACAGTTAGCCGATTGTCGAAAGGCACTTAATTATTTGCTGAACAATGGATTTGGTTACTTGGGAAGCATTGTTTGGCACACTGTGGTCAGATTGGGCCATTATCTCTGAGGGCAGATCATGTGTACCAGGCGATGTGGGCTGGATACGGTTAGTTGAATGCTGTCCAAGTGTCACATTTCTAGGACCAACAGGGGTTTCATGTGAAGTGTGCTCATGGTGAAAAACGTCTTGCAGCGATGGCCACTCAGTTGGCGGTTCCGTCGTAAATGTATTCACATTGGTACAGGGAACCTCAGCCTGGTGGTATGTTGGAGGTTTGGATGCATAACCGATGTTATCATGTACCAGAGGTCTGTATGTTGATAACTGTGGATAGTGGTTGTTAGTCCCTCGGACAGCTGGACGGTTATTGTAGGAGACCTGATGGTTGAACCTAGGCTGCCTTTGTGAGTCAGTAGAAGAGTAATGAGATCCGAGGATGTAGCTGGGGTATAGAGCTCTAATGATAGCTCGAGCCATAACTGCTGCACCCTTCTTGTTTACATGAATTTTGTCTCTGTACAGGTCTTTAGATGTGCCACTCTCCTTCAGAAAGCCAGGGCTTGAATCCAGAATAGGTACATCTTCAGACTGACGTACCACTTTCATAAGACTGGTGGCCTTGCTAGCAGTTTCATATAATGTACCTTCATCTCTTGGAGGTATTATCAGTGATACATGCAGAGTGGCTCTGGGGAAGATTTTCCTGGTAGTGAGAATGAGGTTGTTCATATGTAGAGAGTTAACAGTGTAGGGGTACTGTTGACAATCATTGATACCAATGTGAAGTACCACAGCAGAAATCATCATGTCTGGTTTTGTAGCACCAATTCGTTTGGTGATACCACTGACAGTTTCCCCGGGGAGACATATCACCTCACAGGTCTTGTGCTCTTTTGACAGCCGTTTACCTTCTAAAAGCTGTACCATTGAATCTCCTACTATAAGGATGTCAGAGTCATGACTGTACTGAATACCATGAGCCGTGGTACTGCCCATAGTACTGGTGATCACAGGGATTTTGTGACCAGGTTCCGTTTCCTTTGGTGGCACCAGAGATTTTAGGATTGGTGCTTGCGTATATGAGTTAAACTGACTGGTTGAGGACTTGTGACCAGAGGTATCAATAATGTGGGTATTTGAGTTACTGTCTAGCTGGTCCGCAAGACCAGAGAATCGGTTTTCACAAGTCACAGATGGAGTTGGTAGTGATGGCTCTGGAGAAAGTGATACATTAGATCCTTCTACTGGCGATGAAAGATGCAACACAGGATGATCATTGGCTGTATCTTTACATGGACATAGTGTTTCCAGTTTGGAAAAGAGCGACTCAAATTTGGTGTCTTGTTGTTTACTGTGTGTTTCAAGGGAGGTAATTCTTCGTGCCAGTTTCACGTTTTCATCCTCTAGTGCTTTACTTCTATTGTGATTCGAAACACTTCTCTTGAGTCGAGGACTGAATGTTCCTTGTACCATTATGCTTCCAGTGGTGTAGTACAAAGTAATGGTGAACAGTTCGGTAGAGGTAATACTGACTGCCAAAATAGTTTTAAAGAGGCGATCATGAGGTCTTTTATACGAGAATTCACTCGTCTCATCATTCACTGTGAGTACAGAGTTTTTCTTGTCAGTGTCTTGCCATGATACAAGAGTGTGTGGCAGATCTCCTACAACTTTGTAGTACCGGAGAAGCAGAATTCTTCTCCATATGAGAATAGATTTCACTGTGCTTTCAATCTTGACCTGTTTTGGGTCTTTCTTAATGTTAATCTGTGGTAGATGGTCGTGATCACTTGCCTCAAGAGACTTGGATTGAGGGTCGTAAGTTATGGGGTTACCTGGGGTGCGGTTTTCGACGGCGTGGTTTTGCCAGTCGGCATTCATATTTGCATTGTCCATAGTACTACACGTCTCTGTTCTTGCACATGCAACAAGACAGGTTTATCACTACTGAAACAACATGTTTCGCGATCTGAGTTGATGAAAACCGGAACCGGTTTCATTCGTCATCTCCGAATGATGTCACTGATTTCTCTGACTTTGAACTGATATTCATTGGCTTCTGTGATAATTTTCGATAGAGCTTTACGTGTCGATACACAACCCTTGAAATCAAGTGAGGTGAGTCATGCTGAAATAGATTATAGTAACGCGAACTAACGAGACATCGACGTGCTAAGCACAAGCAGACGACAAAACAGTGATCCAACACTTACAGCAGTGCACTGATGAACGAAGCGATGACTACAGTGATATTTTACGACAGACTGCAGCTAGAAGATTTATTCACATATGGATAGAATCGATAGAAATTTTGCGGACGAAACGCCGGTAAAATGATGTTGAAAACTGGGGTCTCCATAGCATGATAGGTCTTCGATCTTGAAATTGGGACTGGATTTGGACCAAATTTGCACCAGATTATAAGGTTGTATTTTGCTTCACCGTTCTCATCAAATAAAATTAGTATATTGCTTTCACGATATATATTCAATGAATGAAATTTCATCTGCTTTTATCTTTTTGACTCCCGTTTCATACGTTGAAGACCCCCGCCCAGGTTGAAGATGATCGGCCTATTCATCATCCCGATTATCGCCGTCGTTTCCAATAGCGTTTACTGTAGAGGGGATCGACTTTCCGACGATAATGGCACTTCAAAAAACACATAATAATAATCGTAGAAAATATGCCTGTGGTTTGAACAATATTTTATTTCAGTAATGGATTGGTGAACAGGACAAGCCTATACTAACACCTCTCCAGATGACAATGGATGAATTTACATGTAAATACAAACAAGATGACGGATTGATTTTGTTGTGCACATATGGAATGAGTATAGTTGAGAGAAGTGACGCGACAATTGTGGACTGAATGTGAGGATATGCTTACACTTATTATATACCTATAGTATTGTTAGTATGTACAAGCGACCAGAGCATGCTAAGTCCCCCGCCGAAATGGCAGCAATATTTTTTAGCATTGTTAGTCTCGGGGATATGCAGTGAAGCATGGAAATTTTGTAACCGAGAAGCGACCCCAAGTGACATCTCAAAGCATATTATCTGCAAACCAAATTTGACGAGAAGCTGAATGCATCCTCAACCTATTGTCCGGAAACCAAATTTTAAATTTGCCACCAGGTGTTGCCACCTGTAGATGCAAGTGGGCGAAACGCAATCCCAAGCATCATCTCATGACCTGGTACATGTATCAGCATACGAACTTCAAGTTATTGCCCGGAAACCAAATTTAGATTTGTATGCACAAGTGTGCGAAACACAATCCCAAGTGACATCTTATGGCATATGAATACCAAATTTGAGAGGAATCCGATGAGCAGTTGTCAAATTATTTTTCCACCAGGTGTCGCCACCAGTATGCAGAAGCAGGTGAAATACAATCCCAAGGGATATGGTATCTGCATACCAAATTGGAGAAAAATTCGATGAGCGAAATCATATCTAGATTTGACACGAGGTGGTGCTACCAGTAAGCACAAGTGGTCGAAACGCAATCCCAAGCGATATCATATGTCATGATATATTCATACCAGATTTAAGAAGAATCTGACATCGGTTCTCAAGTTATTACCCAGAAACAAATCTGGTATTTCGCCCCCAGGTGGCACCATCTGTAAGTAAAAGTGAGCGAAAGGCAATCCCACGCAACACCTTCTGGCATGATACATGCATGCTAAATTTGAGGAGATTCCGATGAGCAGTTCTCAAG
Source organism: Hanleya hanleyi (assembly GCA_036873755.1). Classification (NCBI taxonomy): domain Eukaryota; kingdom Metazoa; phylum Mollusca; class Polyplacophora; order Lepidopleurida; family Hanleyidae; genus Hanleya; species Hanleya hanleyi. The sequence goes on along the minus strand of JAVTVY010036835.1, from coordinate 18,278 downwards.
TTAATGGCTGAAAACAAATTTTGATTTTAACACCTGGTGGCGCCACCTATAGGCGCAAGTGGGGGAAATGCAATCTCAAGCGACATCTTAGATCATGGTATTACCCAGACAAATTTGGGATTTTGCCACCAGGTGGCGCCACCTATAAGTGCAGGTGAGTGAAAGGCAATCCCATGCAACATCTCCTGGCATGGTACATGCATGCTAATTTGAGAAGAATCCGATGAGCATGCAGTTCTCAAGTTATTGGCCAAAAACAAATTATTGAAGAAACTAGATACAGTCGATCGAATACGATTGGAGGCATGCCTTTTGCATCTTTAGTAATGGAAACATTCATTATTTGTGAAGAAAGTAAAAACATAACACTTAAGAAAATCATCATTAACATGGCCCCATAAGATGGCTTGAGGGTAGGTACCCACATACCAAATTTAAATGAATCCATTACGGTCCAACAGTTACTGTCCGGAAATGCAATTTTACCTTGGCCCTCAGGTAGCGTCAAGTGTAGGAAGATGGGCATAACAAATAATTCCAACCGAGATCTTGAGGCAAGATCCCCTGACATTGGAAATAGAAAATGTTAATTTGGCCTACAGGTGGCGCCGCCTATGAGCAGATCGTCAAGAAAAACAATACCAAGTGAAACCTTCAGGTGAGGAACATTTACACCAAACTTGGAAAGAATTCATTCAAGTATTAAAAAGTTATTGTCCGGAAACATAATTTAAAATTTTTCCCCAGGTGGCACCACCTATATGTCGCGCGGCATGAAAAACCGCCAAAATCGTACTTTTTCAACCCAAATCTTTCAATTTCAAACAATCCTACGACTTTGGAGAGTTCTTGTTGAAAAACCATGGCACTCATGCTCCCAATATTTCAAAGGCAGTTAAAAAAAATGTCATAGTTGATGCTAATCTAGACGAGCTTTTCATATTTTAAGTTTCATTTTTCATCTACAATCGTACCTCACCTGGGGCGGTTTGTCCACCTTAACGTACGACGTCCTTTGTTAAACCAGACTACATTTCCTGCACTTTGCATTTATCGTCATTTCTCACTTTCACTTGTACAATAAGTTTGTTTGTTGCTAGAATACGGTGGTTTATTCTGTACTGCAACCACTGCAATTTTGTATTTTTGCAACACTTAAAAGGTACCATGTATATAAATTTCCATTCCCCAGTAGACGCAATATCATATTTTTCTTGGCTTTTTGGGATTATCTTTATTTTGACCAACAGAGTGTAAATATCTCGACATCCTTTCAAGCTTTTCAATATGATCCGAAGTTTGAAAGGCATTTCTACATTATATGTCAGTCGTGGTACCAATTTCAGATAACAGTGGCTGATGTACGACTTTATCGCTTTGCAAACACCCCAATACTCTAAATAATTGGATTTTATGTTGTATATATGGATGAAGGATTCATAGTCTAAGAATTCACCTTCATTGTCAATCAAATCCCCTTTTTTCAAAAGATGGCGGCCGAAGGGGTTAGACGTGTCGAGTAGCTGGTCTTCGTTTGACAACTGTTTTCACCAGAGTTATCGTCCAACACGTATGATAGATGTCTGGTAACAAAAGTAGAGCGCCACGAAAACCACGTCAAGGCAGTGAGAAAACAAAATCGAAAACTGTAACGACATATTCGTTAAGAAGTGCCACTGATACAATTCAAACATTGGATGCACAGGTAAACATTGTGGACAAAGAAGGTACACGGACTGACGATGTTTCAAACAGCGAACTCAAAGAAATGATTTTAGCTCTTGGCAAGCAGTTTCAGGTATTTAGACAGGAAATCAGACAAGAATTGAAAGAAACAGAAAAACTAGCACAAAACAACTCGGACAGAATCGACAAACTGGAACAAACAATGGTAGACAGAAAAAAATATGAGGCTCTACTGCGACGAAACGAACAATTAGAAAGACAAGTACTCAGTATGGACTACCATGACAAAAAAATACAACCTCTTATTTTTCGGAGTGGCCGTAAAAAACAATAATGCCTACGAAACAATTCGAGAATTTATTGAGAACGTTTTAGAAATTCCCGAGGAAGAAGTAAAAAAAATGGAGCTGTGTAACGTGCACGTGAGCGAACCTGACCCCACCACAAAGAGCCCCCCTCCGATCATTGCTCGTTTTATTCGGTGGAAGGAGAGAGAACGGGTACTGGACGCAACTTTTCAGGGGAAGCTGAATAATACTGGTCAGCGTATAATCACCCACCTCTCTAGTCCAATACAATGGGTGACTGACAGCCTTTCTTTTATTATTTGGCGAATTCGTGTCCACTTTTTTTGAACAAGTATGGACCATTTACAGCACAATTCATGATGGTAAGTCAATCTAATAAGATTTGATTACTTTATCGGGCCTATGCGAACAGTTAGAGAGGTATTTCAGGACAGATATAATGACATTTAAAAACAGCCTAGCAAGCATTGCTCGTAACTATTTGATACGAGCTATCAAATGAGACTGTCATATCTCGATTCATTGATGGCTGTAATGTAATCTCTGTACCTGTAATGTTGATTCACGACTTATGTGTGTACATGTATAGGTATTAATACGCTCTTTAAATCGGTTGCTTATACATGTACAGTGCGTCGTGATGTAAAAACATGTATATTTTCCTCCTTGGCCTCGGGAGTTGATTTCTTTACGTTAATGGGCACAAGCTCTTTCACAACCCCCTAGCCAATTACTATATATTTTAACTGTCTTCTAAAGCTGAGTCTCCAGGTTGCGAAATTGATGAGGTCATGTGATTATTGGTGTTGGTGGGTTGGGCATGAACGTCACCTTCTGTGTGAATACCTGTTGCATGTTATACGAGCGCACCTGACTGACGACGCCTTACACGACGAATCAGTCTGATATGTTTACTGCCTGTTTCGTTATGCAACCCAATGAATTTTACTTTCTGTGTGAATACCTGTTGCATGTTGTTCGAGCGCACCTGACTGACGACGCCTTACACGAGGAATCAGTTTGATATGTTTAATGTCTGTTTCGTTATGCAACCGACTGAATTTTACTGACAAAGGTGTGTACTCGAAAGGGGCTCTGGTGGAGTCACACAGAGGACTCACCTGACAAAGGGATTATACTGATTGAATCATTTATTTGAGTCCGGCTACTTGTTAAATATAAGGCCATGGGCCACTGTCAAATGACTTTGATCCGGATCCACGGATTACCCGAAAATTATTGAGTACATTGTATATAGTCTAAATATTTGAAATGCTACAATCTGGTTTAATACCATGTCTTTCTTGCAATGCACGATCACGCTTCATACTATTGACAAAATTATGTAGCTGAACAATTTAGTCTCTCGGTGTGTATACTTTTCTTTCTGTATTTAAGGTTACGAACAAGGAATTGCCTAGAAATCCAATATATTTAATTAATGATTGTATTACAGAGTTTATTTTGTGAGCAATCTAATAATCTATTCAACGATCGTTTTACTACTCGCATTATCGAAATTGTCCTTTCCATTTTCCCTTGCCATCTAAACATAAATCTATGTGCAATAGTTACCGTACATATGATTTTTTTTTTGAGTTACCGTACTTTTTGCATATGACAGATAGTCCAGTCAACCTAGCGAGAAAATCACCAAACCTAGAAAAAATTGCAACAGAAACGGGGTTTGCGGTAAATAACCTCTGAAGTGATTCCGAACAACATATAAAAAATGTAGATTGCTGTAGACAACGGAAAATTTCTAATTTGCATAAATCCAATATGGCCGCTCATTGCTTGTTTTCTGTCTGCATATTTATGCGGATATTACATTCAGGGAATGTATTTTCAAATAAAGGTTTGGGCTAATACATCTTCGCATAAATAATTGACAACGGATGAAGGTGGAAGACATTTCTCTGCCCAAAGTTCAAAATGGTCGCCATTTTCCAAGATGGCCGCTATTTTTCTGCCAGTACATCTGACCGAGAAATAGATAATTGTTTCCGATTTGAATAATGTTTGTGTCTATATATATAATTTTGATCACGCCAAATCTGATTCTGCTGATCAGAACTACCAAACAATGCACCTTTGACATCAGCAATGAAGATTACCCAGATTTTTACCTTCGCCAGTGCCTGGCCATTGTGGTCGAGTGTATCTGAATTCTGACCCAAAAAGCGCCCCCAAAAATGCTCTTTTTGAAAATGACGTCACTGTGACGTCATCATGGCGGTCTCGTGGATATTTTTGCATTTTCTTGTAGAGCTCGACCCAAAGATATAGTGTGGTAAGTATCAGCTCTCTAGCCTTGGCGAAAATATGTAGGAGCACTTTCCGCTCCCCGGCCCCCCCCACCCCACTCACCCAGGCTGCGGTACACCACAAATCGCCCAGGTCAGATAGGGTTAAATGGACAACTGCTATCTTATAACTGTCTGATCCATGTTCTCTCGTTAGAGCAGCATCATTCCCAGCCATGGTTCGTCTGACAAAGTCGTACCATGGCAGATAGCGGGTCTGCCATAGCGATAACCAGTCGTCAGTCTTACTTTCAGGAGTTCCACTTCACATTTGTGACCTCGTGATATGGAGTATAGAGACATGTATAATATGAAGGATGTAAGTAGTGACACAGTAGTTCTCTTGAGGAAAAAAGCGAAGAAGAAATAGTACATAGATGAAATCGATCAAACGAGTTCGATCATGCCCTACCTACCCGTATCGATAATTACCCGATGGTGGCCGCCGAATTCGAACATTCTCGCGACCAGATAAGCAAAATAAACAATATCTCCTGAATTATCAAATTCTTTAATTCCTTGAAACACCACCTTTACCTTCATATCTGAAGGAGCACGGTTTTTGTGCATTCCTTGAAGAAACATCTTTACCTCTATACATGTCCACCGTTACATCCATGCATGGAAGCTTCACCGTTACCTTCATACCTGAGTGACCACCGTCACCTCCCTTTGTTCAAGGATGTTCCTTACCTTCATTACTGGAGGACTACCGTTACCTGCATACATGAACTATGTCTACCGTTACCCCCCCATTCCTTGAAGGACCACCGTTTCCCATATTGCTCGAAGGATCACCGCTACCGGCACCTCTATTCCTGGAGGTCCCCTGTTGCTTCCGTACCCCAGGATCACCGTTACTTTTATGGTGGGAGGTTTTTCTGTTGCCTTTTATACTCTATCTTGGGGAGGTATGCAGCGTGTTCCTGTGGCATGTACAGCTGCTCACCCTTGTCGCGCCACTGGGCTGGGGATACTGAAGGAAGGAATGGCTGATTGATCAGGCAGCTCACGCACAATTCCTCTCCACAGTCGCACAATATAGGGGCTACGTAAGCCTCGAAACCCCCGAGCTTGTGCAGTGCGGTCTTCTGGATATAGAGGCTGTCGGTGGCCACACGGACAGCCTCCTCGGGCTCGAAACGCTGCAGCATGGCGACGAGGTTTATATGGGCATAGGCAAGCATGCTGGCCCTCAGGTGGGTGTACTGGGGCTGCGAGCCGTCGTAATATGTTAGTATGTGGCCTAATGGGCATCTTTCGGGCGCGCCAACCAGGGTGCCGCTTCGGACTCTGGTTGGGCGAATCTGACCCCACCACAAAGAGGCCCCCTCCGATCATTGCTCGTTTTATTCGGTGGAAGGAGAGAGAACGGGTACTGGACGCAACTTTTCAGGGGAAGCTGAATAATACCGGTCAACGTATAACCACCCACCTCCCTACAGTCCTAAACGAGGAGAGAAGTCGACTGGAGTCCATAATTTGCGTACACTCTGAGACACGACAAGAACCAGAAGACGCGAATCCGCGTAAAACAACTCACTGTGCGTTTGGAATATCGGGGAAAGAGTGAGACAACCTGGAAACACTGGAGAGGCAGCGACTAAGCAAAAATTTGCAAGTATAATTGTCTACATTCAACACGGAAACCGTAAGTTGACTATATTTGATTATACATGTATTTAAACTTACACCAACAGAATAATGTATCTGACATAGCCGGTCAGTCAGCCTTTTAGACCGTGCTCGTTGTTTGTCACTTTCAAGCTACCTTCCTGCAATACTCATTACAAGGACAATAGCCATCTTTATCATATACCTATGCGTGCTAGGATAGTGATACACACTCGCGTTTTCTGTTTCCGTATCACCCTAGTCGCTATCTGTATCGCCCTACTCGGTAACCGGAACTATTTTCGCTGGTGACCTTGGCAACCTGTCGGAGAAAGCCCGTGAAGCCCGTTCTGTTCTAATAATAGAACTGAAAACTTTACACATGCTGATCCGTTCTGAAGGGTATTTCCAGATCAATACAAATGGATTTACACTTGCGATAATATATGCATATATACTAAACCTATTCTAAGTCTGATTTTGGCCTTCATGACCGTCAATCTGAGCCTTGTTAACTTACGGTGGGCCGTATCCGCCGTACCTCACTGATTACTGTGCGACGAAATCATTGAAAAGTTCATCACATAGTGAGCAACAACTTGCGAGAATTAATTTAAATAGTAACGCTGAATGATGTAAAAATTTCAACAAAAAGAATCTAGTCGATTATGATAACATCCGTTTTATTCCAAGACTCAAAATCAAATATAGGCCTGTTGCCCGGTATTTGAAATTATTTCTTGATGGCGAATACAAATGAACGAAAGACAAACTCTGTGGCTCTACCGCGTGACCACGTTTTCAGTGACAAGAACTGAACGAAAGCACGAACACATGGCTACTCTGGCTCGTAATGTTGTTTAGTCTATATGTTGTAAGTCTCTTAACGTTGAAAATAAACACGCCGATATTCCTCCCCTCCCCTCCCCGTTCGTCTTCGGTGAAGTGATGAGCGATGCAGCAAATCTCCACTTTCAGGCCGCCTTGATGGGGAATGCACGCTCCCCGTCTGGCCATGGATTATCGGTGCAATTGCCCCTGCAAGCTCTGCTTGACTACTGCTTTATAGAAAACATCTGAATTCCAGGCACAGACAGTTGATCCACAGTTATAAAATAGACAGCAATTCAATCACGTGTTTTCTTATTCAAATCAAAAGTCATTTGAAAAATTATGTTTGATTCGATAAATCCAAGAGAAACTGTAAAATCCAATCATGTTCGAATACTGGTAGGCCTAGTATTTTTTATTTATTTTTTTGATCCGATTTAGATGTAATACGGTCGTATGAACATTATGCAGCTGGCAGCGTGAACACGGCACAGTAAGTTTTCTGGGCAAACCGTAAATCCCACCCATTTCGTTTCTCCATAAAGTTTCGTCTCGCCGAACCACTGATGAGCTTTCCTTGCCGTGAATTTCAACAACTGCCTCTTAGCCATCGGGCATGCGTCGATCTATACACGTACCTTTAACACTGACCAACTGACTGTAAAATGTAATTCCTGAATCAAGAATCGTCTGTGACACTGTCGGAACCGCGTTGTTTGTTTGAATCATTGTTTGAATTTCTCAGTTGGAGAATTTCCGTACGCCTGCATCGATCCATCGTGTTTCGCAGTTCGAATGACAGTTTGTTGAACAACACAGCAAACAGTATATATGTACGTTTCAAGTTCATCATTTCTGCATTCCTCGATGTCAAATATTTTGGGAGGTAATCTTCCAACCTGACTCTGTCTTTCTTCTCTCTTTCTCGTTTTGTTTATCCTGACCTAGTTTGTTCCATCGCGCGAGTTTATTTTTGGCCCAGTGCCACGTGTGCGGATTTATTCAATTAGGTCAAATGCATGAGCCTTACCACGTCACGTACACAATCAATGCGCGTCATAACACATAGTTCGGAATTCAAACGCCCTATTAGGCGAATAAAAACATTCTAGAAGTTCGGTATATGATAAATATATCATCATGACACTGTGTTGTTCCCGCACTTTGTATCAGCTCTCGTTCTCGGAGTCTGATCGCCGCATCGACCTCGACCTGCGGTCTCGGTCGATACGGCGATCAGACTCCGAGAACTCTAGCTGATACAAAGTGCGGGAACAACACAGTGTCATGATAATATATATATATCAAATGACATTAATCTGGCTTATACGTTTATCCGATTTTATAGACTATAAAGTACATCCGAAATCAGAATCACGATTGAATGATATAATAATTATTATAAACCTATCGTATATTTCATTTGATATACGTCAATATCTTTCGATTGTGCTGAATGAAACTGTGACAAACGGAATATCTCTCCAGCTCCACCCCCGCCCCTTGATACATTATATCCCAGTATATGCATGACTGAAATGAAATCTCAGGAAGTGTAATCTCGATCGATGACTTGTGTGCTTGCATGTACATTAATAATGTGGTCTAAATCAAATGAGTACTCGATTCTATTAACTATAACGTGTATATATCCGATATGTTACCATCTGATTTATGATTGAACTATTTCTGGGCTAGCCATATGACGTCACTCAAAGTGTCGCCATGAGAGAAGTATCAGAATTTGAAGGCGAAAAAACAACATCTATTGTTTCATTTCATGAGCAATTTATAGCATGATTTGGCTTGATAGGCAATAAATAAATCTCAAGTGTTAGAATATAACGTTCAAGGATACATTTGCACACATATATACTCACTAAACTTGAAGGATGCATGCTGTAATCAGACAGATTAGATGACCCTCTATCGACTTTTCATTCGTGGTCATTTTTGATTGCCAAAAGAGTTCCAACTAAGGGAAGTAATCGCGGCGGTTTTCAAAAAAAAATTCCATAAGTAAAATTAGCAAAATGATGCATATCCAAACATGGAAATTAAACGATTTTGGGTTTAAATATAGCGGAATATTATAAATCTCGATTATTTGCCAGGTTATAGTAAGGTGGTGGGAGTGCAGGCTGGAAATTTGTTGAATGAATGATAGAGGGCATATTTTAATTTAGCAGAAATTGCAAATAAAATTCAATATAAAATCAAGTTTATGAAGGAATCCCATTAAACCCATATATTTACGGAGGAAATATTCCTCCGTATTTTTCAACAGTGAATTCGGAGGTACAAACATATCCATTGTGGTGCGTATTTAGTTTGTATTGGCTATTTAAATATACATATATATATTGCCTTTCAATGGAGAATTCTCGGAGAATTTCGCCGATATTTCACTCGGGAGATTCCGAAGAAAATTGGCCAATGTTACCGAGTTTGCTAGTCACGAACAGATGGAGAACAAAGGTCGCCGAATGCAGACAAAAGAAACACGACAGGGGATCGTTTCTTTGGTCTGACAGATTTATCTCCCATCCTTCAGGCAGCTTCCTGCAGTCGGTCCCGTGTTGTACGCCATAGACGATTTGGCGAATTCGTGTCCACTTTTTTTGAACAAGTATGGACCATTTACAGCACAATTCATGATGGTAAGTCAATCTAATAAGATTTTATTACTTTATCGGGCCTATGCGAACAGTTAGAGAGGTATTTCAGGACAGATATAATGACATTTAAAAACAGCCTAGGAAGCATTGATCGTAATTATTTGATACGAGCTAACGTTCGCTAAATAATCAAATGAGACTGTCATATCTCGATTCATTGATGGCTGTAATGTAATCTCTGTACCTGTAATGTTGATTCACGACTTATGTGTGTACATGTATAGGTATTAATACGCTCTTTAAATCGGTTGCTTATACATGTACAGTGCGTCGTGATGTAAAAACATGTATATTTTCCTCCTTGGCCTCGGGAGTTGATTTCTTTACGTTAATGGGCACAAGCTCTTTCACAACCCCCTAGCCAATTACTATATATTTTAACTGTCTTCTAAAGCTGAGTCTCCAGGTTGCGAAATTGATGAGGTCATGTGATTATTGGTGTTGGTGGGTTGGGCATGAACGTCACCTTCTGTGTGAATACCTGTTGCATGTTATACGAGCGCACCTGACTGACGACGCCTTACACGACGAATCAGTCTGATATGTTTACTGCCTGTTTCGTTATGCAACCCAATGAATTTTACTTTCTGTGTGAATACCTGTTGCATGTTGTTCGAGCGCACCTGACTGACGACGCCTTACACGAGGAATCAGTTTGATATGTTTAATGCCTGTTTCGTTATGCAACCGACTGAATTTTACTGACAAAGGTGTGTACTCGAAAGGGGCTCTGGTGGAGTCACACAGAGGACTCACCTGACAAAGGGATTATACTGATTGAATCATTTATTTGAGTCCGGCTACTTGTTAAATATAAGGTCATGGGCCACTGTCAAATGACTTTGATCCGGATCCACGGATTACCCGAAAATTATTGAGTACATTGTATATAGTCTAAATATTTGAAATGCTACAATCTGGTTTAATACCATGTCTTTCTTGCAATGCACGATCACGCTTCATACTATTGACAAAATTATGTAGCTGAACAATTTAGTCTGTCGGTGTGTATACTTTTCTTTCTGTATTTAAGGTTACGAACAAGGAATTGCCTAGAAATCCAATATATTTAATTAATGATTGTATTACAGAGTTTATTTTGTGAGCAATCTAATAATCTATTCAACGATCGTTTTACTACTCGCATTATCGAAATTGTCCTTTCCATTTTCCCTTGCCATCTAAACATAAATCTATGTGCAATAGTTACCGTACATATGATTTTTTTTTTGAGTTACCGTACTTTTTGCATATGACAGATAGTCCAGTCAACCTAGCGAGAAAATCACCAAACCTAGAAAAAATTGCAACAGAAACGGGGTTTGCGGTAAATAACCTCTGAAGTGATTCCGAGCAACATATCAAAAATGTAGATTGCTGTAGACAACGGAAAATTTCTAATTTGCATAAATCCAATATGGCCGCTCATTGCTTGTTTTCTGTCTGCATATTTATGTGGATATTACATTCAGGGAATGTATTTTCAAATAAAGGTTTGGGCTAATACATCTTCGCATAAATAATTGACAACGGATGAAGGTGGAAGACATTTCTCTGCCCAAAGTTCAAAATGGTCGCCATTTTCCAAGACGGCCGCTATTTTTCTGCCAGTACATCTGACCGAGAAATAGATAATTGTTTCCGATTTGAATAATGTTTGTGTCTATATATATAATTTTGATCACGCCAAATCTGATTCTGCTGATCAGAACTACCAAACAATGCACCTTTGACATCAGCAATGAAGATTACCCAGATTTTTATCTTCGCCAGTGCCTGGCCATTGTGGTCGAGTGTATCTGAATTCTGACCCAAAAAGCGCCCCCAAAAATGCTCTTTTTGAAAATGACGTCACTGTGACGTCATCATGGCGGTCTCGTGGATATTTTTGCATTTTCTTGTAGAGCTCAACCCAAAGATATAGTGTGGTAAGTATCAGCCCTCTAGCCTTGGCGAAAATATGTAGGAGCACTTTCCTCTCCCCGCCCCCCCCACTCCCCCAGGCTGCGGTACACCACAAATCGCCCAGGCCAGATAGGGTTAAATGGACAACTGCTATCTTATAACTGTCTGATCCATGTTCTCTCGTTAGAGCAGCATCATTCCCAGCCATGGTTCGTCTGACAAAGTCGTACCATGGCAGATAGCGGGCCTGCCATAGCGATAACCAGTCGTCAGTCTTACTTTCAGGAGTTCCACTTCACATTTGTGACCTCGTGATATGGAGTATAGAGACATGTATAATATGAAGGATGTAAGTAGTGACACAGTAGTTCTCTTGAGGAAAAAAGCGAAGAAGAAATAGTACATAGATGAAATCGATCAAACAAGTTCGATCATGCCCTACCTACCCGTATCAATAATTACGCGATGGTGGCCGCCGAATTCGAACATTCTCGCGACCAGATAAGCAAAATAAACAATATCTCCTGAATTATCAAATTCTTTAATTCCTTGAAATACCACCTTTACCTTCATATCTGAAGGAGCACGGTTTTCTGCATTCCTTGAAGAAACATCTTTACCTCTATACATGTCCACCGTTACATCCATGCATGGAAGCTTCACCGTTACCTTCATACCTGAGTGACCACCGTCACCTCCCTTTGTTCAAGGATATTCCTTACCTTCATTACTGGAGGACTACCGTTACCTGCATACATGAACTATGTCTACCGTTACCCCCATTCCTTGAAGGACCACCGTTTCCCATATTGCTCGAAGGATCACCGCTACCGGCACCTCTATTCCTGGAGGTCCCCTGTTGCTTCCGTACCCCAGGATCACCGTTACTTGTATGGCGGGGTTTTCTGTTGCCTTTTATACTCTATCTTGGGGAAGTATGCAGCGTGTTCCTGCGGCATGTACAGCTGCTCACCCTTGTCGCGCCACTGGGCTGGGGATACTGAAGGAAGGAATGGCTGATTGATCAGGCAGCTCACGCACAATTCCTCTCCACAGTCGCACAATATAGGGGCTACGTAAGCCTCGACACCCCCGAGCTTGTGCAGTGCGGTCTTCTGGATATAGAGGCTGTCGGTGGCCACCCGGACAGCCTCCTCGGGTTCGAAACGCTGCAGCATGGCGACGAGGTTTATATGGGCATAGGCAAGCATGCTGGCCCTCAGGTGGGGGTACTGGGGCTGCGAGCCGTCGTAATATGTTAGTATGTGGCCTAATGGGCATCTTTTGGGCGCGCCAACCAGGGTGCCGCTTCGGACCCTGGTTGGGCGAATCTGACCCCACCACAAAGAGGCCCCCTCCGATCATTGCTCGTTTTATTCGGTGGAAGGAGAGAGAACGGGTACTGGACGCAACTTTTCAGGGGAAGCTGAATAATACCGGTCAGCGTATAATCACCCACCTCCCTACAGTCCTAAACGAGGAGAGAAGTCGACTGGAGTCCATAATTTGCGTACACTCTGAGACACGACAAGAACCAGAAGACGCGAATCCGCGTAAAACAACTCACTGTGCGTTTGGAATATCGGGGAAAGAGTGAGACAACCTGGAAACTCTGGAGAGGCAGCGACTAAGCAAAAATTTGCAAGTATAATTGTCTGCGTTCAACACGGAAACTGTAAGTTGATTATATTTGATTATACATGTATTTAAACTTACACCAACAGAATAATGTATCTGACATAGCCGGTCAGTCAGCCTTTTAGACCGTGCTCGTTGTTTGTCACTTTCAAGCTACCTTCCTGCAATACTCATTACAAGGACAATAGACATCTTTATCATATACCTATGCGTGCTAGGATAGTGATACACACTCGCGTTTTCTGTTTCCGTATCACCCTAGTCGCTATCTGTATCGCCCTACTCGGTAACCGGAACTATTTTCGCTGGTGACCTTGGCAACCTGTCGGAGAAAGCCCGTGAAGCCCGTTCTGTTCTAATAATAGAACTGAACACTTTACACATGCTGATCCGTTCTGAAGGGTATTTCCAGATCAATACAAATGGATTTACACTTGCGATAATATATTAAACCTATTCTAAGTCTGATTTTGGCCTTCATGACCGTCAATCTGAGCCTTGTTAACTTACGGTGGGCCGTATCCGCCGTACCTCACTGATTACTGTGCGACGAAATCATTGAAAAGTTCATCACATAGTGAGCAACAACTTGCGAGAATTAATTTAAATAGTAACGCTGAATGATGTAAAAATTTCAACAAAAAGAATCTAGTCGATTATGATAACATCCGTTTTATTCCAAGACTCAAAATCAAATATAGGCCTGTTGCCCGGTATTTGAAATTATTTCTTGATGGCGAATACAAATGAACGAAAGACAAACTCTGTGGCTCTACCGCGTGACCACGTTTTCAGTGACAAGAACTGAACGAAAGCACGAACACATGGCTACTCTGGCTCGTAATGTTGTTTAGTCTATATGTTGTAAGTCTCTTAACGTTGAAAATAAACACGTCGATATTCCTCCCCTCCCCCCCCGTTCGTCTTCGGTGAAGTGATGAGCGATGCAGCAAATCTCCACTTTCAGGCCGCCTTGATGGGGACTGCACGCTCCCCGTCTGGCCATGGATTATCGGTGCAATTGCCCCTGCAAGCTCTGCTTGACTACTGCTTTATAGAAAACATCTGAATTCCAGGCACAGACAGTTGATCCACAGTTATAAAATAGACAGCAATTCAATCACGTGTTTTCTTATTCAAATCAAAAGTCATTTGAAAAATTATGTTTGATTCGATAAATCCAAGAGAAACTGTAAAATCCAATCATGTTCGAATACTGGTAGGCCTAGTATTTTTTATTTATTTTTTTGATCCGATTTAGATGTAATACGGTCGTATGAACATTATGCAGCTGGCAGCGTGAACACGGCACAGTAAGTTTTCTGGGCAAACCGTAAATCCCACCCATTTCGTTTCTCCATAAAGTTTCGTCTCGCCGAACCACTGATGAGCTTTCCTTGCCGTGAATTTCAACAACTGCCTCTTAGCCATCGGGCATGCGTCGATCTATACACGTACCTTTAACACTGACCAACTGACTGTAAAATGTAATTCCTGAATCAAGAATCGTCTGTGACACTGTCGGAACCGCGTTGTTTGTTTGAATCATTGTTTGAATTTCTCAGTTGGAGAATTTCCGTACGCCTGCATCGATCCATCGTGTTTCGCAGTTCGAATGACAGTTTGTTGAACAACACATCAAACAGTATATATGTACGTTTCAAGTTCATCATTTCTGCATTCCTCGATGTCAAATATTTTGGGAGGTAATCTTCCAACCTGACTCTGTCTTTCTTCTCTCTTTCTCGTTTTGTTTATCCTGACCTAGTTTGTTCCATCGCGCGAGTTTATTTTTGGCCCAGTGCCACGTGCGCGAATTTATTCAATTAGGTCAAATGCATGAGCCTTACCACGTCACGTACACAATCAATGCGCGTCATAACACATAGTTCGGAATTCAAACGCCCTATTAGGCGAATAAAAACATTCTAGAAGTTCGGTATATGATAAATATATCATCATGACACTGTGTTGTTCCCGCACTTTGTATCAGCTCTCGTTTTCGGAGTCTGATCGCCGCATCGACCTCGACCTGCGGTCTCGGTCGATACGGCGATCAGACTCCGAGAACTCTAGCTGATACAAAGTGCGGGAACAACACAGTGTCATGATAATATATATATATCAAATGACATTAATCTGGCTTATACGTTTATCCGATTTTATAGACTATAAAGTACATCCGAAATCAGAATCACGATTGAATGATATAATAATTATTATAAACCTATCGTATTCATTTGATATACGTCAATATCTTTCGATTGTGCTGAATGAAACTGTGACAAACGGAATATCTCTCCAGCTCCACCCCCGCCCCTTGATACATTATATCCCAGTATATGCATGACTGAAATGAAATCTCAGGAAGTGTAATCTCGATCGATGACTTGTGTGCTTGCATGTACATTAATAATGTGGTCTAAATCAAATGAGTACTCGATTCTATTAACTATAACGTGTATATATCCGATATGTTACCATCTGATTTATGATTGAACTATTTCTGGGATAGCCATATGACGTCACTCAAAGTGTCGCCATGAGAGAAGTATCAGAATTTGAAGGCGAAAAAACAACATCTATTGTTTCATTTCATGAGCAATTTATAGCATGATTTGGCTTGATAGGCAATAAATAAATCTCAAGTGTTAGAATATAACGTTCAAGGATACATTTGCACACATATATACTCACTAAACTTGAAGGATGCATGCTGTAATCAGACAGATTAGCTGACCCTCTATCGACTTCTCATTCGTGGTCATTTTTGATTGCCAAAAGAGTTCCAACTAAGGGAAGTAATCGCGGCGGTTTTCAAAAAAAAATTCCATAAGTAAAATTAGCAAAATGATGCATATCCAAACATGGAAATTAAACGATTTTGGGTTTAAAAATAGCGGAATATTATAAATCTCGATTATTTGCCAGGTTATAGTAAGGTGGTGGGAGTGCAGGCTGGAAATTTGTTGAATGAATGATAGAGGGCATATTTTAATTTAGCAGAAATTGCAAATAAAATTCAATATAAAATCAAGTTTATGAAGGAATCCCATTAAACCCATATATTCACGGAGGAAATATTCCTCCGTATTTTTCAACAGTGAATTCGGAGGTACAAACATATCCATTGTGGTGCGTATTTAGTTTGTATTGGCTATTTAAATATACATATATATATTGCCTTTCAATGGAGAATTCTCGGAGAATTTCGCCGATATTTCACTCGGGAGATTCCGAAGAAAATTGGCCAATGTTACCGAGTTTGCTAGTCACGAACAGATGGAAAACAAAGGTCGCCGAATGCAGACAAAAGAAACACGACAGGGGATCGTTTCTTTGGTCTGACAGATTTATCTCCCATCCTTCAGGCAGCTTCCTGCAGTCGGTCCCGTGTTGTACGCCATAGACGATTTGGCGAATTCGTGTCCACTTTTTTTGAACAAGTATGGACCATTTACAGCACAATTCATGATGGTAAGTCAATCTAATAAGATTTTATTACTTTATCGGGCCTATGCGAACAGTTAGAGAGGTATTTCAGGACAGATATAATGACATTTAAAAACAGCCTAGGAAGCATTGATCGTAATTATTTGATACGAGCTAACGTTCGCTAAATAATCAAATGAGACTGTCATATCTCGATTCATTGATGGCTGTAATGTAATCTCTGTACCTGTAATGTTGATTCACGACTTATGTGTGTACATGTATAGGTATTAATACGCTCTTTAAATCGGTTGCTTATACATTTTTCAAAAGTGGAAGGCACAGGCACAGGGATTTTCCAAATCTCTTATCTTAAAAATGTTCCTAGAGACAAGTTTCGTATAGAGTTCAAATAGGGCCGCTATAAATTAGCTTATGCCATGTAGAATTTCATGTGATAATGATCACGCTGTAGGATGAAGTTTACTCCTTACCAATAAATCGCGTAAGCTCCGATTTTTTGAGTACGCTATGATAGGTCTCAAATTAAATGGTAAGCGGAGTTTTGTTTGGAGTGTTTCATATTCCTCCTTCAGTATACGGGCCGCTTCAACATTCCTACGGCTATATTGGAGAACAAAGGGAATAAACTCTTTGCTAGTAACTTTACCTGGGTCTATGTTCATACCAAAGGGTTGCCGTGTTTGAAGTGTTTTGATCCAAAAGGATTCACGGAGTGCGCGGTGATTGTCAGTTTCTTCCTGTGTTGGAAATGTAGGAATTCTTTCTATTGGCATAATTTGAAAATGGTGCTCAAATGAATGTTCCGGTAGATTAAAATGCTCATTGACCGGGCCTTCGTTGTCTAGACTGATGTCTGATTTATGTCTGTTGGCACGATATCGAAGTTTATTCTTAGTTTCGCCCACATACTGTTTCAGGCATTTTCGGCACGTAATTAAATAAATTACATTCTCCGTGTCACAGTTTAGTTGATCCTTAAGCTTGTATTCATTTTTGGTCTGTTCGCTTCTGAAAGTTGATTGAGTAGCAAGTACTTCGTCCAGTTTACACTGAGGTTTTAGACATTTGGAGGTCTTACCATTACCATGATTAGGGCGTTTATGTTTTATCCTCACAGGTTCTGACTCACGAACGTTATTTATCTGGCAGTTTGTGATTTGGCGGAGTGTTTCAGATTTAATATGCCGTAAAAACCGGGCGGAATAGCCTCTAGGTTTCAATGCTCGAAACAGGATCGCACATGAGTGGTGAAAATACTGTATATCGCTCGAATTTCTATGGAATCGAATGATTTGAGATTTGATTATGCCCTTAAATATATGGGTCGGGTGAAAAGATTTGGCATGTAGGAGTTCGTGGGTATCAGTTGGTTTAAAAAATACCTTGTAATCTAAATATCCAGTGTTCTGAAACCCAGGTCCTTTAAAAACTGTTAGGTCCAAAAAATCCACAGAAGAGTCATGAATAACTACTTCGAGTTTGATATTTGGGTCATGGTTATTTAGAGTTTCGAAAAATACTCCGAAATCTTCCTTGGAGTGGTTATAAAGTACAAAAATGTCATCTAAATATCTGAGGTATAAGAGAGGCTGTTTATCTAATTTTCTCAAAGCCTGCTCTTCCCAGTGAGCTACATAGATAGTGGCAAAATTTGGACTGAACCTTTTACCCATTGCACAACCGCTAATTTGCTGATAGAACTCTCCATTGAAGTTAAAGTCATTACCTTTTAGACTAATTTCTAATAATTCCAAAAGTTCTTTGTCTGGGCGATTGGGATCAGGAAATCTTTGAAAAGCATCTTTAACAGCTTGAATACCTTTATCAATGTCAATATTAGTGTACATGGATTCAAT
>JAVTVY010036834.1:0-16593 GCA_036873755.1 Hanleya hanleyi | reverse complement strand
CACGTACAGTCCTCCCTACACCGCTTTGACACTCGGCTACACGTACATTCCCCCCTAACACCGATTTGACATTCGTCTTCACATACAACCCTCCCTAACCCTGCTTTGACACTCGACTTCACGTACATTCATCCCTAACACCACTTTGACACTCAACTTCACGTACATTCCTTCCTAACTCCGCTTTGACTTCACTATCTTTCTCAACATGATAGTTACGAAACGTACCTAACCCGAAGTGTCATCCTGATTCCTCCCTAACCCCACTTTGACAGCGGATTTCACATACATTCCTCCCTAACTCTGCTTTGACACTCGACTTATTTCATTTTGATAGCTGAAATGAACCTGACCCTAACCCCTATCCTGATTCCTCCCTAACATCGCTTTGACACTCCACTTCATGTACATTCCTCCCTAACACTGCTTTGGCACTCGACTTGATGTACATTGATTGATGTACATTGCTCCCTAGCACCAGTTTGACTCCTGACTTCACGTACCTTCATCCCTAACAGCGCTTTCACACTTTTCACATACATTTTTCCCCAACACCGCTTTGACACTTCAGTTGCAGTACATTCCCTTCTAACACCGCTTTCACAGTCAACTTGATGTACCTTCTTGACTAACACCACTCTGACACTTTACATGTACATTCCTCCTTAACACTGCTTTAACTGTCAACTTGATGTACATTCCTCCATACACTGGCTTTGACACTGAAGTTGAAGCACATCATTCTCCCAGTATGTTTCAACATTTCATCTGAGGTATACTTTGGTGGAGAAATTATTTGATTTCGATTGCTGAAATGACCATGAATGTAAAAGTTACTAATGATACATAACCCTAAGTCCTATCCCAATTTGACACTAGACTTCACGTTCACTGCTCTCCAACACTGCTTTGACATTGGTGATGGTGGTGTGCAATACCTCTGTTTTTACCGGTCCATCATTTTGAAAGGGTTGGAAGAAATATGGCATATTGAAGTTCACATGTGCAAACACAACGTGAATAGACACATCATTTACACATACAAGTTGATAGGCAGACAAGATGGCTAAATTGAAGATTTTTGTCCTCCTCCTCCTTTTGACTGCATCCTTGATTAAAAATTTTACATCTGTGGAGGATCTTGGAAAAGAAATATGGGATTATATTTCTGAAAGAATAAATGCAGACGGCATGAAAGTGCCATGCATAATTTTGACTGGCAGCAATGTTTGAAGAGGTGAAATGCAGCCCAGAGTTTGGCAATATTTGACACCTCGATTATTGCTCTGGGATCCTTTGACTCAGTATTCTTGGATACAGGAGAAGATATACTGCCCACATGATGGAAGCGAACTCCATATTATAACCCTTTTTGAGTTGAAGTACAGGTACATTACTGCCTTAACGTTACTTTATTAATGGAATAAACCTGCATGCAGGTTTGAAAGCATACAAAAATGTTTAGTGTTTTGAAATAAAAAAAACATGGCAGTGGAGTATTCCATGAAGTAAGAGGGTTGCAGCCAGCAATGAGCACTGCCTCAGGGGATATTGTATGGGTGCTCCAATGTTAAAATGTAAGAATAGAGTTTTTGGTTTAGCTGAAATGCACATGGACATGTTTACATACAAAGTTTCCTTAAGTTGTCAGTGGATGATTATGAAAGCCGCTACACATGTTTTTTTTTTATCACTGGAGGATGAAAGTGTGTTATTTGTGAGATTAAATATTAATACTGGAATAAAACTGCTTTGACAGTCCATTTGACAGTATGTTATTTCATTTAGTGTAAATGTGGGTGGAATGTACATGTATCGTCATCTGGGATATAAATTAAGCCTGACAAAATATTTGGGAGTATAGCTGCTATATTCCATTTAATGTGAGTGCCCATACACTGTGCCATCATGGAAAGCATAGAGAAATAATGTCGTTTATAGACTGTCGCTTTATGAAACATACATATCTGATGAAGTGTCGCTTTAAAAAATATACATCGCTTTCAAAGTGTCGTTTTTAGACTGTCGTCATCTTACAAGTAAGAATGGCCCTGACCATATTTCTAAGCACGGCTGTATGATTCAGTGAAAGTGTCGTTATACAGTGTCGTTGTGGGAGGAGAATAGTCCTGGTACCTCACATGTGTCGTTTTAACACTGTCGTCTTATGGAGCATCCATACACTGTGCCATCATGGAAAGCATAGAAAAATAATGTCATTTATAGACTGCCGCTTTATGAAACATACATATCTGATGAAGTGTCGCTTTTAGACTGTCGCTTTAAAAAATATACATCGCTTTCAAAGTGTCATTTTTAGACTGTCGTCATCTTACAAGTAAGAATGGCCCTGACCATATTTCTAAGCATGGCTGTTCTTAGATGATTCAGTGAAAGTGTCGTTTTACAGTGTCGTTCTAGAAAATCGTTGTGGAAGGAGAATAGTCCTGATACCTCACATGTGTCGTTTTAACACTGTCGTCTTTATGGAAGGGGGTAATGCCCCTGTTGAGAGAAACTACATAATATACATATCTTTCAAACTGTCATCTTTCAAGGTGAGTGTCCACACACTGTGCCATCATGGAAAGTATACAGAAATAATATCATTTTTAGACTGTTGCTTTATGAAATATAAATATCTGATGAAGTGTCGTTTATAGACTGTCGCTTTATGAAATAAACATATCTGATGAAGTGTCGCTTTTAGACTGTCGCCTTAAAAATATACATCGCCTTCAAAGTGTCGTTTTTAGACTATGGTTCTTCTCTTACAAGTAAGAATGGCCCTGACAATATTTCTAAGCCTGGCTAGATGATTCAGTGAATGTGTCGTTTTACAGTGTCGTTATAGAAAATCGTCCTGGGAGGAGAATAGTCCTGGTACATGTACCTTACATGACATGTACCTTACATGTGTCGTTTTAACACTGTCGTCTTATGGAAGGGGGTAATGCCCCTATCGAGACAAACTACATAATATACATATCTTTCAAAGTGTCGTTTTTACACTGTCGCCTTACAAAGAGGGGTAATTAATAGCCCAATCTCGTGCTCCCTTACATGGAGTATGGACCAAATTTGGGTATAATGATCTTGCAAGATTGGCAAAGGACTGACAAGATTTTGGTGGTGTTGGCGAATCATAGAGACGCATTTTTACCCCTCGGACAAAATTTGGCTGAAGGGTATTGTCGTCGTCATGTACGTCTGTCCGTCTGTCCATCCGTCTGTCCGTCCGTCCGTCCGTCCGTCCGTCACACCTTTCTCGTTACCAAGATATCTTCAGAACGACTTACCCTAGGCACACCAAACTTGCAGTGCACATCCGTATGCGCGTGACGCAGAACCCTATTGAATCTGGACCTGATTGGTTGGAAACTTAGGCGGCCATCTTTAATTTATGCGAAACCATCACAGCTTTCTCGTTACCAAGATATCTTTAGAATGACTTACCCTAGGCACACAAAACTTGCACTGCATATCCATATGCTCATGACCCAGAACCCTATTGAATCTGGACCTGATTGGTTGGAAACTTTGGCGGCCATATTTAATTTATGCGAAATCATTAATCTTGTGTATCTTAGGTACCATTTCACTGTTCCGTGTGTGAACTTGGTATAGATCATCGATGCATCAAGAAACTTCAAAGGAATGACCAAACCAGTTTCCCTGATTCGGTGGAAACCTTGGCGGCCATCTTTAATTTATGCAAAATCTTTAATGATATATATCTTTGATACCATTCAAGTGTTCTATACGAAACTTGGTATACAGCATCGATGTATCAAGAGACCTGCAATGTATAACCACATCAGTTCCTCTGAGTGGCAGGAAGGATGGGCGGCCATCTTTAATTTATGCGAAATCATTAATGATCTCTATCTCTGATACCGTTCGAGTGCTCGATGTAAAATTTAGCATATATCATCGATGCATCAATAGACTTACGATAAATGGCAGTTCTGGTGTTTCTGATTGGGCGGAAACCTTGGTGGCCATCTTTAATTTATGCAAAATCTTTGATGATGTATATCTTTGATACCATTTCAGTGTTCTATATGAAACTTGGTATACAGCATCCATGTATCAAGACACTTGCAATGAATAACCACATCAGTTTCTCTGAGTGGTGGGAAGGATGGGCGGCCATCTTTAATTTATGCGAAATCATTAATGATCTCTATCTCTGATAATTTTCAAATGCTGTATGACAAAATTTGGTATACATCATCGATGCATCAACAGACTTATGTAATGAATACCGACTTCTCTGATTGGACATAAACCTTAGAGGCCATTTCTAATGGCAAATTTTTTCATAATCTGTATATTTGTCACTTGACTTCTTGGTGTTCCTGAAGTCTTGCTTCAAATTGAATACATTATGAATGGCTGGCGCCCAGAGCCGAGGGGTTTTCAGATGCGCAGCTTCGTATTGAATCTCAAAATAAGATTTTGTTTTCACAAAAATGGAAATTTGCTAATTAATCAGGGAAAAGCAATTCTATTTTGCTGAACATAAATGCAGCATTCCCAGTGTTATAATTCACATCCCTTGTAAGCCAGATGGCCATTTTTTTTTTAAATATATGCAATTCTCATGATTTTAGTTTGAATAAAATCACAAATTATCACTCAGTTAATGCCCAATTGTTTTGTTTTATGTGGAGGTCCCCAGAATTTATTTTGAAACTCGAGATGTGAAATTGCACATACCGTTGCATTTTGACAGCATAGTTACAACTGTTGATAATTATTTTTTGAACTGAAAAAGTAGAAAGATTTTTGAAGTGGAACTCTTACATACCTGCTATATGGCACATCCCACCTGGATTTTTTTTTACATGTATATCTAATTGAAGTAATCCATCATCACTGATGATTTTCCAATAATAGAGAAGAAAAGCAGCTCTGAGTAGGGATGACAATTTCATTCTGTATAGTTCGCTATTAGTTATAGGATCTTCAGCAGTGAACAAAGTTGCAAACAGCTCCATACGCACAGTATATATACAAGGCATAATGTGATCTTAGCCAATACTTTACTTTATTTCCATACATGAACACATATAGAAACATAAAAATATATATACATATATCAATGATTGTTAAAAAAAAGCAAAAAACAATGCCATGTACAAACAAGATTATCACAATTCCCAGGCAAACATGCACATACGTACTGCATACAGCTCTAACAATACAGAATAGTTAGTTGGGATAGGCTTAGTCTGTATCCAAGCTATGGGGTCGGCTAAAGTGACAAACAAAAGAATGCTGCCCTAAAGCCCACTGTATTGGGCCACCACTACCTCACTATACACATTTATGAATAGGTAAGACAGTAAATTATGTCAGTCAAGTTGGACAGATATTAAAATGCCATTTTCAGAAATTGTTAAATGTTACACCATTACCTGACAGAGATCTATAAATGGTGTGATTCAGGTGTTACAATACACACTCTAATTGATGAAAACAATACATAAATGGTGTGATTCAGGTGTTACAATACACACTCTAATTTATGAAAACAATACATAATCTGCTTATTTGGCAAGAACTAAGTAAACTGTACACAAATGAATAAAGTATGGTGATATAGTGGATATGTACCTACATTGAATATTTATACATGTCATGAAGTTTGGATAAGAACTGTCATTTTAATGTAATATAGGTATAATTTTCTTTGCAGCACACATCAGAATTGATGGAAACCTACAAATGTTGTAACTCGCATGTTTCATAATCAAGATTTGGTTAGTATAAATATCAATAATAATTGAGTAGCATTCCGAGACGGGTAGATAATCCATCATAATTTATACAATATATAAAATCACAGATGTGGGGTGGATAGTGGTGAGGTGTTAATGGCCGAATGTATGCTTACACAGGGGACAATAAAGTGGGAGAGTGGGGGTGATGCAGGTTTACAGAGCAACAAAATAACCTTGGCCACAATCTATGATGCGGATCTGTTCTCTTTGAAGTATATGTTTTCTTCTATACCGGTACTCTCATCTATTGGTTATGTACCTTTTGAATGATTAATATGTAAAGTCGGTTGGGGTGGGGTTAGTAGTGAAGAAAGTCATGCTTGAACTATCTTAATTTATTTTAATGTTTGACTTTGTCTATTTCAGGAGAACGAACCTCCCCAGCATTACTCTGATTCTTCAAATGCGGTCAATTCATGTAATCCAGTTGGTGATACAGATGTAAGGAATACAATTATATTCTCCCATGTACTGTCAGAAGCAAATCGACAGAGATATGTAACATTAGATCAGATTAGCTAGACAAAAGTGAGGGTCGGCAGGAACATGCGCATGCAATTTTACTGCAAATTGTTGCCACATCATGTGTTTTAAGCAGAACGGCTGTGTCCCATACATTGTAGCTTCAACTAATTTACCTTCTGATATTGTTAAATCTTAACTCGCTTTGAAATATTTGATAAGGGGTATGATATGGTCTTCTAGATCATGTTTGTAGGATGGAGTACATTGATGGAGTAATCTGGTAACCATAATGAATTGCCATTATTATCACCCTTAAATTTGTTTGAATTTACTATAAGCCCCATGATAAAGATGAAAAGATGTTTGGCAAATTGCAGCCTTTCAAATCGTATACACAGTTATAATTATTTCTTTTCTTTTCTAGGATACTGTTGATGATACGGTAATTCCTGTGCCAAACTGTGATTCTGCTGAATCAGAAGGCCATCAACATGATCAAATAGATGCTTCAGTGGAAGAGGTAATTCATCTTAACGCTCCCCCCCCCCTCTCTTCTGCCATCCAATTGTGAGGAAATACTCCGTTTGCTGCATTCTACATAATCAGGTGCAATGAATGGACAATTTTAGATAGAAAAAAAATCTTAAAATAATTACTTTGTAACTTCAAATCATGCATGCCTTGATATCATTATCACAATATATGCCGATAGGGCCTACCTCTAAAATTAGTGACCGCTAATTTGTAGCCAAAAAATCAACTTTTGGCAATCTTATATATGACATCTTTATGCACACATATATCAATTAGTGTACTGTATAGCTGCACTGTAGATTTTTTATATTTTACTTAATGAATATTAACCTGTTTTCTGATTTCTTTCACAGTATTCCAGTGATGATCCAATATCAGATAATTTGGATATTAATCGACGAGACAGCCTTCTCCTACTGGAAGCATTCAGCCTGAGACACCAACTGTCTGCAACTGCCTTTCAGGACCTCCTCCACCTGTTCAATGCCCACGTTCCCGGCAGCGTACCAGGTACCAAGCACCTGTTTGACAAAGAGTTCGCTTCAAAGAGTGGGAGCCTTGAAAAACATGTATTCTGCGGAAGTTGTTTTGGCTATGTTGGGCGAGAAGGCGTCTCTTGTCCAGACTGCCATTTGAACATAGATATCGAGTCCAGCCTTAAATGTGGGAACTACTTCATCATTATGCCATTGGAACAGCAGTTACTAGATTTGCTCCAAACACCCCAATTGCTGAAGAAGCTTAAATTCCCTGCCGAGTCGAGAAACTTTGATGAGTACTCTGACATAACTGATGGACAGAATTACCAGAATTTGCTTAGAACTGGCCACATTGGTGAACGTGATTTGACATTTCTTTGGAATTGTGATGGAGTTCCGGTCTTCAAGTCTTCAAATTATTCCATCTGGCCCATACAGTGCACTGTGAATGAACTACCACCTGATATCAGGAAGAAAAACATTTTGATCACTGGTATTTGGTTCGGTCCCCATAAGCCGAGGATGGACACATTCCTAATGCCTTTCAGCACTGAATGCCGTGAACTTTGCTTGAATGGCTTCTCATGGGTGAACCCAACTACCAAAGCAATGGAGGTCAGCCGTGCACACATGCTTGTTTGCACTGCAGACGCGATCGCTCGGCCTACTCTACGGAATACCAAACAGTTTAATGGGGTTCATGGCTGTGACTGGTGTCTACATCCTGGAGTGAGGGTGGAGAAAGGAAATGGCTATGCTCGTGTATACCCGTTTTGTGTCCCGGAACCTAGGTTGAGAACTGAGGAATCACAGAGGGGCAGTGCTAGGAGAGCAGTCGAGACTGATGAAGCAGTAGACGGTGTAAAGGGACCTTCTGTACTGATGTTAGTACCATGTTTCGGCATTGTCTCTGGCTTTGTCCCTGACTATATGCACTCGGTACTTTTGGGAGTTACCCGACAGATGGTCCTCATGTGGTTGCAAAGCAGTGGAAAGGATTGGCATGTAGGCAATCAAAAGGACGCTATTGATTCAAAGTTGTTGGCCATCTCACCACCCAATGAAATGACTAGGCGACCACGTTCTTTACATCTGGTGAAGTACTGGAAGGCATCAGAGTGGCGTGCATTTCTACTCTACTATGGGCTAATTGTGATGAGGGGCTTCCTCCACAACAGGTTCCTCGCTCATTTCTTTCTTCTGGTGCATGCGATACGGACACTTGTTTGTGATAGAGTCTCCGAGGACGGTGTGCATCAGGCTGAATTGTGTCTCAAGAAATTCGTTCTTGACACAGAACAGCTGTACGGCATAGAGTTCTTGACATTCAATGTTCACCAACTGACGCACTTAGCTAGGAGTGTTCGGTCTTGGGGACCACTGTGGTCCACCTCTGCCTTCGTTTTCGAAGGGAACAATGGATTCCTTCTCAATCAGTTCAGTGGGACCCAGTATGTGCCAAATCAGATCTGTTCTGCTGTCCTGTTGTGGCGTGATATGACCCATAAGTACAGTCAGCAATCCTCCAGCTCACCTGCAGTTCATGCCCTGATGGAGAAACTTCTTCATGGGACAAGTGGAAGAAAACGCATCACCGAACTTGGCAGCCATGTTACAGCTTTGGGACCACCATGTTTCAAGGACCTACTCCCGAGCCGTTCAGTTGCAGTTGACAGGCTTCTCGGTGATGGACTGGTGATGTCAGAATGTGAATCGTTCTGCAGATTCATTCTCGGGAAAATGTACATCTGTACATCTTCATACACCAGGTCAACCAAACGGAATAACTCTGTGGTTCAGCTATGTGATGATCGTTACATGCAGCTCGATGAACTTGTGGCATCGGCTGGATTATGAATGACGGACTAGACGCTTGTAATTGAAGTCCATCTCCTGCAGTTGCACAGTCATGTGTGGATGTGACAAACACCCTGTGCTATTGGGGAGAGAACTCATTCCTTCGAGACGTTCGCTGTACCATGAACGGCGCCTGGGTGTTGAGTCTGACTTCATTGCATCAGTGAGACTCTCTAGCTGTGTTGAAGCCATTCGACCAAGTGCGATTAAGCGGAAGGCCATTCTTGTGGTTGTCGATGGGAGAACATTTGTGAGCTCTCTGCCAAATCCGTACGAGTATGACTAAACTAAAACTGAACAAGACTGACAAAACCGAACAATGATGGAAATCTGTTGCCACCATGAGAGGATATTTTTGCTCATTGGAAGAAATTTATTTGTGTCAATAAACAATTGAACTAGTATAAGGTGAAAATTCCCAATTGTTAAATTCTGTGGATGGTATAAGCTTTTACTTTATTTTCTATATTTGATGATTGTTCAAATTTACTTGATCGATGATCCAAAAATGGAGATTAATTTTCATCTCAACTATTATTTTGTAATGAATCACTTTAGATGTTTTTGTCTCCTTTGGAGTGAAGCGAATGTAAAGTTTGGTTTTCAAGAAGAGTGTTTTCCACGTTAGCGACAATTTGTATATATATATGCATATTCTGTATTTACGAATTGCATTATTATGTCATTGTATACTACATTTGCTGATCCCTGCCGTGGACTAACAAATACTGAAATCGAGGAAATGCACTAACATGCCCCTTTTTCTGATTTTTAATTCCATTTCCACAGTTTAAAAAAATTCCATCGAAGACCCCATTTTACAGAGATTTAAAAAAATAGAATCTGTTTAATCTATTAGGATTTACTGCCTCGATTGATGTATTTATAAGTCTACAGAAATTCCGAATGTAGAATTTACATGTTTAAATTGGGTTTTAATTTGTGTATCAGAAATTGGATTAAATTAATATCTTCCAATAAATTAATCAATGAAGCATTGTATCAGTTGGATCATATATCATTACATGTATATAAGCTTACATACTCGTGCTAATATTTGCAAATGATAACAGACAAAATACTTTGATTTCTTGCCTTATGTTCAATACTTGTAAATATGTATCATGCAGAAAAAAATAATAAAAAAACATTGCTTTTATGAGATTTTTCACATTTTCCACCTATTATGTGCTTTTCTTTACAATGTATGCGTGTAAAATGTGTTTGGTTCCTCACACTGTCACATGTGAAGGACAAAACAATTCTTAATGGATATAATGGCTGTGCTATAGGACACATACATGTTCTGTAGCATAGAATAATCCATCCTATAGGACAGATTTTTCTATCCCTTAGGATCCTATAGGACAGAATTATCTGTCCTATAGGATCCTAAGGGACAGAAGTAACTGTCCCATTGGATCCTATAGGACAGATCATCTGTCCCATTGGATCCTATAGGACAGATAATCTGTCCCATTGGATCCTATAGGACAGATCATCTGTCCCATTGGATCTTATAGGACAGATCATCTGTCCCGTTGGATCCTATAGGACAGATCATCTGTCCCATTGGATCCTATAGGATTTTTTTGTAAGGGGAATCTACGCTGACATTATATGTAAACCTCATGTCAATGCCGAAGGGGCGTAACTCCTTGCACTGGGCTCGGTTTCCTCTGGCGAAGGCCTACTTAAGTATGACAAAATTATTTGGCCGTTCCATAGCACTGAACTCGCATCGATGGATTCCTGAATAATTTCCCTTCGTGGTTAGACCGAGTTCGACAAGATCCGTTATGTCCTTCACCTGTTGCGGGCGCTTTTATTGCATTTGTTTTTGAGGGACTACAACAATCTAGCCCCAGAACTCACAAGCTTCCGTCAATACGGAAATAGCCGAACGTGAGATTGGGACTACAACTGACCCCATCTTCATGTTGATAGTCACGTGGATGTGAATTTATTAATGTCACCGTATGACGCGAACAGCGCAAGCGCACATGAGCGTATTAAACCGTATTTGCGCATGACATGAATAAAATGGTGATGTCGATTTCAATCAGTCACAACAGAAGTACGGGTTAATCTTTTCTAAAATGAAATAAAAGCGCCCGTTAAATTTCCTGGACCAGCAATATATTGTCTAATTAGAAAAGTTATTTTCTCAGCTAAATAGCGTAGATTCGCACTTGATAATCTCAACATGTAGCATAGATTCGCAAAACAATTTTCGGACTCTTGATCTGAGAAACGGGCAATATATTGTCTAATTAGCAAGTTATAATCTAAGCTAAATAGCGTAGATTCGCACTTGAGATTATCTTCTAAATGGGATTCACCATCATATTTTTTTAAATACGGATGGACTTTGTAAATATATTCAATCTTGAAAAAGGTATATTACATGTTGAAATATTGAATCTACCACATTTGTAATTAGCTACAATATTGGAGGTTTTCAAATCAAGTATCGAAAACTCTTCTGCGCATCATTGTTATCTTCTCCAAGGTTAAGAGATAGGGCAAAGTGAAAATACACTCCTCGGTTGCTACTCGGCTGAAGTCACGGGTCACTTTCAGACAGACTTAGCAAACTTCAAAGATGCAGAATACAAGAATTCCTCAAAAGCAAGAAAAACACGGTTTAAAATACTACAAATATTTTATTCCATTTTATGTGATAAGAACTCATTAAAAGCAAGAAAAACACGGTCTAAAATACTACAAATAATTTATTCACATCTATGTGAGGTTCTTCAGCATATATGAACTTTTTCACCATATCACTGGTTGAAGATAATCTCCCACGTTAAAAGATCGTGCAAACTGAAAATAGACTCCCAGGTTGCTACTCGGCTGAAATCACGGGTCAGAGAACAGACAGCCTATCAGCTAAATTGCATACATTCTCATTCCATAATATCACCTAGATAGCATACACAATCACATGTTCCATTTGTGAAACCGCTATTATATTATCTAATAACACTTAAAATCTAAGCTAATTTGCGCAATGCATCGTTTTACATTCTCCATTAATTCTATAGCATTTCTTGGTTTAACGAATGTATGCGTTTCTGAGAATCATCTATAGGTGGGATTAATCACATGCCAATCTACGCAATTCCTCTTCATAACGGTTCACGTCAAACGGTATGTTATAAACGAGGTGAATACGATGTTTTAATGACCAGAGAAAACATTCACGGAGGCCGAATGACCAAGAATATTGGTATCCTCCGTGCCCATTCGTAAAACGTCCGGTGTTCATTTCTCTGGATCAGCAAAATAGTTTCTATAATTGGCAAGTTATATCAGCTAAATTGTGTACAATCGCATTTCATATTATCGCCTAGGTAGCATAAAATTCTCCTATCTTTCATTTGTGAAACAGTTCATATATTATCTAATACCAACTTAAAATCTAACCAGGGCAATGCATCCTTATCTAATACGAACTTAAAATCTAACCGGGGCAATGCATCCTTTTACAGCCCACATTCATTCTATAGCATTTCTTGGTTTAACAAATGTACGGAATTTAGTTAGATTTATATTATAACTTACAAAAAGAGAAAAACGATAACCTGCGAGCTGTGTTCACAACGCTTCCCACCAAATGGTATGTTATAAACGCTCTCTACCTCCTAAATGGTATTCACCATAGCATATCTATGAATACGGATGAACTTTTTACATGTAAATATGTTCAATCTTGAAAACATGTTGAAATATTGAGTATACCACCTTTCTAATTAGTATATTGGATGTTTTGAAATCAAAAATCGACAACTTTTATGCGCATCTATGCTGTCGTCTCGAGGGTTAACAGATAGGGCAAAGTTAAAATACACTCCTCGTTGCTACTCGGCTGAAGTCACGTGTTCATGAACAGACAGGCTTAGCAAACTTAAAAGATGAAGAATACAACGATAAGAACGGTCTAAAATACTACAACTACTTTAGTCTCTTTTATGTCAGGTTCTTCAGCATATATGACTTCTCCTCCATACCACTTTCCTCCATTTCTCAGTAGCGCTACATTTTATTTACTTCTTTCTAAATATGCATTTCTTTTCCCGACAACACACCAAAGGAAAAATCGAAATTTAAACCGAGTCATTCTTCTGACGTTATGCTTGAACTGTCCCAGCCATTTGAATGATTGTTCTGCACACTGTGTGTTCACTCTCACGTATTTCACTGAATTTCCCCAACTTCGGGTGAAATCTGCAGCAAGGGTTGTTTCCCAGTGGCATGCATGTTTTCTTTTTGTGTTTAAGACAGTGGAATAAATCTAACACATAATCCCGGTCGCTTAGAATATATTTTGCTCCATGATTACCATTCTTTGACAGATTTTCCAGAAATGGCACAAACTCGTAAGCTCTATCGTATCCGATGTACCATATGTTATTGTCATCATCAGTGCATGTGCGTAGAAGAAAGGCAAATACTTGGCTACATGATTGACAAGTGTACATTTCTGAAAAGTCAACAATGTGACCACATGATCTGACTATTGACAGAATGCCGGTAGTTCTATTGTAGAATCTGTCGACTTTGTTCTTCTCTTTGCAGCCGACAAGAACGCTTTCGTTATCATTACTGGGTAAACCATTGCAGTATTCCACAATACGACTCGTTTTAAGGACCAGAGAAAACATTCACCGAGGCCGAATGCCCAAAAATATTGGTCTTCTCTGGTCCATAAAACGTCTTATTTACCGAATCGGAATCGCATATTCGTTCTATTATTTGAAACAATCAAAATACGTTTGAATTTACATTGACTGCAAGAAGTATATATGGGGAACCGCGATTATTCTGATCATTTCCATTAGAAATTATTAAAGAGTTGGTGGAGTGACTGTTCAGCATGCCATGCTTGAACAAAAACAGGCATTTACACTGCTCTCTCGATATCTAGCGCTAATATTTCCCAGTCACTCTATGCTATACACTTGTATTTCAACATTTACATTATATGACATCGCCCATTCGTAAAACGCCCGGTGTTCATTTTCCCGGATCAGCAAAATATTTTTCATAAATGGCAAGTTATATCAGCTAAATTGCATACAATCGCATTTCATATTATTGCCTAGGTCGCATAAAATTTTCCTATCTTTCATTTGCGAAACAGTTCATATATTATCTAATACGAACTTAAAATCTAACCGGGGCAATGCATCCTTTTACAGCGCCCATTCATTCTATAGCATTTCTTGGTTTAACAAATGTACGGATCTACGCTATTTAGCTGAGATTATTAAGTGCGAATCTACGCAATTTAGCTGAGATTATAACTTTTCTAATTAGACAATATATTGTCTCTCTCCCAAATCACAAATTGGAAACATGTTTTGCGAATCTACCCTATTTAGCTGAGATTATCAAGTGCGAATCTACGCTATTTAGCTTAGATTATAACTCTTCGAATTAGACAATATATTGTCCCTTTCTCAAATAAAAATTGCAAACAAGTTTTGCGAATCTACGCAATTTAGCTGAGATTATCAAGTGCGAATCTACGCAATTTAGCTGAGATTATTGTTCATCTAATTAGACAATATATTCTCTCTGAAATCAAAAACTGGAAACATGTTTTGCGAATCTAGTCTATTTAGCTGAGATTATCAAGTGCGAATCTACGCAATTTAGCTGAGATTATAACTTTTCTAATTAGACAATATATTCTCTCTTTCTCAAATCAAAAACTGGAAACATGTTTTGCGAATCTACGCTACTTAGCTGAGATTATCAACTGCGAATCTACATGTACTTCTATACATTTGCGGTAGGGTTGTTTGGATTTGTTTTCTTAGTCTCGTCATTTAGAACATGATAGGAAGTGTCCCGGCACGAATCGGTGAAATTTTTGAAAAAAATTCACCGAGACCCATATAGACCCATATAGTCCCATACTGGGGTATAGGACCGATGTTTGTCCCACTGGGAAACCTACTTCTAGACATTTGCGGTAGGGTTGCTTGGATTTGTTTTCTTAGTCTCGTCATTTAGAACATGATAGGAAGTGTCCCGGCGCGAAACGGTGAAATTTTTGAAAAAAGCCACCGAGACCCATATAGACCCACATTGTCCCATACTGGGGTATAGGACCGATGTTTGTCCCACTGGGAAACCTACTTCTAGACATTTGCGGTAGGGTTGTTTTGATTTGTTTTCTTAGTCTCGTCATTTAGAACACGATAGGAAGTGTCCCAGCACGAAACGGTGAAATTTTTGGAAAAAGTCACCGAGGCCTGGGTAGGCTCATATAGACCCATATACTGGAGTATAAGCCCAATGTATGTATAAATCCATACTGGGTGGACGTGTTGGGGTCTAGGTGGGCCACTAATGGTCCATTGGTGTCGTATGAGGTCTTATTTTGAAGCTCTCATGCAGGAGCACTTGACTACAGTAATGGTTCGGCCGTGTGCAATAGTCTGTGCATGCGCAGCCTGGCCGTAGTAGAGAAAGCAGGCATTTTTGGGGGTATGTGGGTGTGTGTTTGGGGTAGGGATGGGCTATTCACGGTTCGAATGGGTCGTGGAAGGTGTCAAAGTGAAACTTGTGTGGGGTAGAGTCAGAATGGCGTGTTTTTAAATGCAAGTCGCGTCAATGTGCGCATGCGCAGTTGGGTGTATTAAGTAAAGTGGCCATTTTGGGGGTGTGCGGATGTGAGTTTGGTGTCGAGATGGACCATCCTTGGTTCGAATGCGTCCTGGGAGGTGTCCTTTTGTAGCTCTCGGGATGTATATCCCCGATTTGGGGGCTGTCCACAGCATCTGTGACGTCATTGGTGACGTCATCAGTAGGAGTAGTAGCGAAAGTGAGCATTTTGGGGCAGTGAAGGAAGGTGTTTGGGGTAGAGATGCTCTATTCTCAGTCCGAATGCGTCGTGTGGGGTGTCATCTTGTAGTTCTCGGGGTGTAGACCCCGATTTGAGGACTGTCCAC
The DNA here is from genome assembly GCA_036873755.1 of Hanleya hanleyi. Taxonomy (NCBI): domain Eukaryota; kingdom Metazoa; phylum Mollusca; class Polyplacophora; order Lepidopleurida; family Hanleyidae; genus Hanleya; species Hanleya hanleyi. Next base: position 501 of record JAVTVY010036834.1, on the reverse strand, counting down.
AGCATCTGTGACGTCATTGGTGACGTCATCAGTAGGAGTAGTAGCGAAAGTGAGGCTTTTGGGGCAGTGAAGGATGTTATTTGGTGTAGAGATGGACCATCCGCGTTGTGAATGCGTCATGGGAGGTGTCATGTTGTAGCTCTCGGAGTATAGACCCAAATTTGAGAGATATTTACAGAATCTGTGACGTCATTGGTGACGTCATCAGTACGAGTAGTAGCGAAAGTGGGCATTTTTTAGCAGTGAAGGATGTTATTTGGTGTAGAGATGGACCATCCGTGGTCCAAATGAACCGTGTGAGGTGTCATCTTGTAGCAACGCCCACCAACACCATTCTTAATGCTTCAACGCCCTGGTGAAATAGATCAGAAGCTCTGATATTCCATGGAATTGTCACTAATTCTTCGAAATGCAGTGATGCCCGTCAACGCCCGTCGTTACACCTTAAACACTCTAACATAACGCCATGATATAGACCGGGGGAAGAACAACAACAGCAAC
>JAVTVY010036833.1:0-15505 GCA_036873755.1 Hanleya hanleyi | reverse complement strand
ATATCTGCACTTCAGCTAAACGCAAAACTCACTCATTTGCCAGAATTTGGAGAAAAATTAATATTTCATCTCCTAAATAGCACAGGTACATCTTCTAATCATAAGAAACATGTGTACCAAGTTTCATAATCATTCGAAGACAGCTGACAACTGCAGCAAACTGTGGTGTACAGATGTACATGTGCACTTCAGCTAAACACAAAACTCAATCATTTGCCATAATTTGGAGAAAAATTCATATTTCATCTCAAAAATAGCACAGGTACATTCTCTCTAATCATAAGAAACCTGTGTACCAAGTTTTCTAATCATCCAATGAGAGCTGACAACTGCAGCAAACTTTCCATGTACATGTACATGTATACACATAGAGGCCTACATGTACAATTCACCTAAACAGAAAACTCATTCATTTGCCATAATTTGGAGAAAAATTAATATTTCTTCTTAAAAATAGCACAGGTACATCCTCTAATCATAAGAAACATGTGTGCCAAGTTTCATAATCATCCAATGACAGCTGACAACTGCAGGAAACTTACCATGTGCATGTGCATGTATACATGTAGAGGCGTACATGTACAATTTACCTAAACAGAAAACTCATTCATTTGCCATAATTTGGAGAAAAATTAATATTTCTTCCCAAAAATAGCACAGGTACATCCTCTAATCATAAGAAACATGTGTACCAAGTTTCATAATCATCCAATGACAGCTGACAACTGCAAGAAACTTCCAAGTACAGATGTACATGTGCACTTCAGCTAAACGCAAAACTCATTCATAGGGATTTTAACACTAGAGCACCCCAGGGGTAGTACCCCCAGGTGGCATACCCACTCCCCATATTTTTTTTTTTATTTTTTCTAATTTTTCTAGATTTTTTTTTTAACTTGCTAAACCAAAAACCTTAAGCATTTCCAGGCAGGGGACACCAACACCGACACCTACACAGACGACGACATCCTCTTCTCCCCCTCACAATTACTTCGTAAGGCGAGATAAAAACCTTATCATTTCCAGGTAGGGGACACCGACGACGACATCCTCTTTCCCGCCTCACAATATCTCCCCTTTACTTCGTAAGGCCAGATAAAACAAGGGTTATGTGTAACCCGGCAGCTCGCCTTTTGGGTATTGTCAATAACATGCAGCTTCACATAAAGATCGAGCCCTTCAGGTTGCACATCACTGGCAATGACAATACATACTGCAATAAAAATTTGACTTCTTTGTCAGTGATGTTGAAGTTGGATTGAAAGATGAACTATATTATAAAACTTGAAATAAAGATTACCTTTTTTTCCAAAAGTAAGCTTATACATGTCATTATGAATACATGTACAATTGAAATTTGGTCTGAGATGTGAGTGTGAAATGCCTGGACAAATATGGTTCGTGCAAAAGCTTTAGGTTAAATCATGATGAGGAATGGGATTCAATACCAAAATTGAAGGAAATGGTGTTCTTCATTAAAGGCGACACAAAATTCCAAACCACCAGGGGTTAATATTTAATATTGTACTTCTGAAATGAAATAACGTCATTAAACTATTAGTAATTACTATAAAGGAATATATTGTAGTTGATTTGACGTGTTTGTGTAAATATGTAACAGGTCGATACTTGGTGTAAGAACGCATTCAAATAAATCACTTGACTCTCCGAGTCCCATCGGAATGAAGTTGCATACTAGCACACGTGACTTTTTCGACTCCCTATCAACCCATCTCCATACATAGAGTTAGTTTGTGGGATGTAAGTAGTGTAGAAATGACCCCTTAAGGCCACATGATTAAGATCAGAATCAAATTCTGGTTCAGGTTCGGGAGAAGTAGAAGGAGCAGGAACAGTGCAGGACCAAGAAGATAAGAAGCAGGTCTAACAGGAGTAGGAAGAGGAACAGGAAAATAAAGAATTGTTAACACCGATTCAGAGGGTGCAAGCGGCGAAAAATTCAACCAGAATTCAGCGATAATTCGCAGCGGCATGACTATAATTTGTATATCATCAAATCACTTGATATATCTATGAATTCGACCAATCTCACTCCGTTAAAATGCGACCCAATTTGCTCTGAAAGGTCTCTTGCGACCCAATTTGCTCTCAAAAGTCAATGCGACCCATTTCGCTCTTTTCAAATGGTCAACTACGGTATACAGAAGAACACAAACTCACAATGCTGTATGCTCCCCCTCCTCACTCCTCCTCCTCACTCCTCCTCATTCCTCCTCCCTCCTCCTCCTTCCTCCTCCTCACTCCGCCTCCTCATTCCTCCTCCTCCTCACTCCTCCTCCTCCCCTCCTCCTGCTCCTCCTCCTCATTCCTCCTCCTCACTCCTCCCCCCTCCTCCTCCTCCGGCTCCTCCTCCTCATTCCTCCTCCTCCTGCTCCTCATCCATCCTCCTCCTGCTCCTCCTCATTCCTCCTGCTCCTCATTCCTCCTCCTGCTCCTCCTCACTCCGCCTCCTCCTTCTGCTCCTCATTCCTCCTGCTCCTCATTCCTCCTCCTCATTCCTCCTTCCTCCTCCTCACTCCGCCTCCCTCCTCCACCTGCTCTTCCTCCTCATTCCTCCTCCTCCTCATTCCTCCTCCTGCTCCTCCTCCTCATTCCTCCTCCCCCTCCTCCTCCTCCTGCTCCTCACTCCTCCTCCCTCATCCTCACTCCTCCTGCTCCTCATTCCTCCTCCTCATTCCTCCTCCTCACTCCTCCTCCTCCTCACTCCACTTCAAAATGTTATAATAAGGGGAATAACTGTTGTATATATGTTGTGTTCTCTGTTATAAAATGTGTTTTTTCATACAACATTGTGAGTTTGGGTTATTTTGTACACCATAGTTAACCATTTGAAAAGAGCGAATTGGGTCGCATTGACCTTTGAGAGCAAAATGGGTCGTATTGACCGTTGAAAGCAAATTGGGTGACATTGACCTTTCAGAGCAAATTGGGTCGCATTGACCTTTCAGAGCAAATTGGGTTGCATTGACCTTTCAGAGGAAATTGGGTCGCATTGACCTTTCAGAGCAAATTGGGTCGTATTGACCTGGGGGCTCCACCAGCCCCTTTTCGCTGCACCATTATTAATATCTGCTATTGTAACAAGTGTTATGTGTAACCCGGCAGCTCGCCTTTTGGGTATTGTCAATAACATGCAGCTTCACATAAAGATCGAGCCCTTCAGGTTGCACATCACTGGCAATGACAATACATATTGCAATAAAAATTTGACTTCTTTGTCAGTGATGTTGAAGTTGGATTGAAACATGAACTATATTATAAAACTTGAAATAAAGATTACCTTTTTTTCCAAAAGTAAGCTTATACATGTCATTATGAATACATGTACAATTGAAATTTGGTCCGAGATGTGGGTGTGAAATGCCTGGACAAATATGATTCGTGCAAAAGCTTGAGGTTAAATCATGATGAGGAATGGGATTCGATACCAAAATTGAAGGAAATGGTGTTCTTCATTAAAGGCGACACAAAATTCCAAACCACCAGAGGTTAATATTTAATATTGTACTTCTGAAATGAAATAATGTCATTAAACTATTAGTAAATACTATAAAGGAATATATTGTAGTTGATTTGACGTGTTTGTGTATATGTAACAGGTCGATACTTGGTGTAAGAACGCATTGTTGAGGCTTTTGTTGAGGCTTTTGTGCAGCTGAAAAGGGTCACGTCTAGACGCATTGTTGAGCTCAGACAGGCTATTATAGGCTCTGTCTTGTGCGTTCTTACACCAAGTATAAACCTACAATGTACACTGCATCTCCTACCTAATAGGTTAGTATCACATTTAAGAGATATATGCAGCTTCGCAAAAAGATCGAGCCCTTAAGGATGGCACATCATTTGAGGTTGCACATCATTGGCAATGCACATCATTTAAAATAATAAATTTATTAAGAAATATGATTTCTATATTTAGTGATATTGAGGTTGGATTGAAGCAGGAACTATATTATATAACTACCAATAAAGATTACATTTTTTTCAAAAGTAAGCCTACACATCCCATTGCATAGATCTGATGAATACATGTTCATGTATAGTTACGAACAATAGGTGTGCAATTTTGAGCACGTTCTTGGTGTAACTTTGTGTGATGATATGTGAACAAACAAAGTTAATAACAATGCAATAGTAGGACTAAATCGGCAAGGCTTTGGTGTAAGACCTCCCATTGAAAAGGTAATATCCTGGACAAAAGACTGACAATACAACTTGCAGCAGATCCTTTGTCAATCAAATTTCGTGAGTCTTACACCAAATTGTTGCCACTAAATCTATCATTTCCAGCATGTAATGGGACACTTGTACTGTGGTAAACCTTCACATTTGTATGCAAATAAAAGAATGCAATGACAACTGTGTCCAATCATACTGTAATGCTCCATAATAATGTGCACGGGTAAAGACTGAGCTCACAAACCGATTCAAACTCACTTTTAATTAATATAGTAAGTTAAATGTGTGGACACAGATATGGTTGTGCAAAAGCTTCAGGGTCAACGAGAATTTGATAACAAAATTTAAGGAAATGGCGTCCTTCATTTAAGGCGACATGAAATTAAAAACACAGGGGTTCGGTACCAGTTATTTTGATATTGTACTTCTGAAATAAAATAATGTCACCAAACTATTAGTAAATACTATAAAGGAATATACTGTATGTGATTTGGTATGTATGACTGTATATACAATGTACACTGCATCTCATGCCTAATAAGAAGTCAAAATTATTCCAAAAAAAAGTCCAGCCTAAACATAAAAGTCTAACCGGACACCAACACCGACACCGACACCGCCACTTTCCCCCTCTCTCTCCCAATACCTCGCCTACATGTACTTCGTATACGGCGAGCTAAAAAAGGATCTTCAGTCCGATTTTTGCATACATGTGAGGAGGTCATACCTCGTGACGTCACTTCCGGTTCCGGTCACCACCACCACCACCACAAATAGCCTACTTGAATTTCTACATCATTCTAGGAGGTCCAGCCCCTTTTTGTCGCACCATTATTAATCATAATCTTGATGAGTGAACCTGATACTAGGCCCCTCTATAATATGAATACATGCACCACACCTCGATTTTTACATTAGGTGCAAAGCGCATTCTCTGATATACTGTATAACCATGTCTCAATTCACAAAGCGGGTGAGTGGTTGATATCTCGAATTAAATGAGATGGCTATAGAGAACAGCTTATGGGCCATTTTCATGAAAATAACGGTAAAGACACTTTTTTTTAACATTTTGTTCATTTTACATTGTACAGCCAGAGATTTGATGGAAATGCCACATGATTAAACATTTTATAGTTTTTCTCTATTGCAAAATGTCTATTTTGGCAAAGATATTAACTGCTTTGAAAGATTGAATTTGTCTTTACCGTTACCATTGTAAATGCCGTTTGAAAGTTAACAATTTTTAAACAAAACAGTATTTAATAAAAAGAACCTTTCTATTGGAGTCTATTATGTAAAACATACAAGAATATAAAGTCCTGTTCATTTCACATATATTGATATGTGAAAAATATTACAAAAAGATAGGATTTATTCAACTGTCTTTACCATTACCAGAAAAGTTTTTTGGAGCAATTTAGCACACAAAATGTCATATAGAGGGCATCACTGTCATTGTTTAATGCAACAGGTTGTGGGCAACCATTTTCTGTCCGGCCTTGTGGCATTACCAGAGCATATGTTTCCACAAATTTGGAAAAATAAGTGTCTGTCTTTACCGTTACTGAGTCAATTAAGTTATTTATGATTGTTACCAAACAAAACACAAGAAATCTGAAAGTGTACCGGTATATCAAGATAAATTCACCATGAAAGACGCACTAATCCAGTTCAGCCGGTCTCATGCTGACATAATCTGTCTTTACCGCTACACAAACTTGTCTTTACCATTGTAAATGCCATGACGGTAAAGACAGGAATGTAATGGTAAAGACCAAAAAAAATCTTGGTCAACTAACACAGTTACTGAGAAAATTGAAGTGACATTCTGCTTATAAATTTTCTTGGAACTTAAAAAACATCAAAATAATGTTTAGAAAAAAGCAGCTTGACTTTCATTAAGAAACAAAAACTAACTGGTTAGTTAAAAGAAAATGGTCTTGAATGGTCTTTCTTTACCATTACCAATACGTCTTTTCTGTTACCACCTGGAAATAACATGGGCTAGAACGGAAATCAAAGTACCCGGTACTTAAGAGTACTGATGTCGGGTTTACTTGCATCAGAAGGGTTTACTAGTCCCATATTTGTGATCATTTAAGGGAGAAAATCGTCCTCAAGCTGTTCGGTTTGTAGGGCCAAACTTTCACTTTTATCAAAAGGATATGAAATGGATCATTTTGTTCAGCCTACATGCTGAATTATAAGACACGAAATAATGAAGGGCTGCAGATGCACGAAAACGGATTTATGGCGCACCAAAGTTGGTACATTGGCTTATTTTATGCACTATTAAAGCTTATTCTGTGCAGATTTTCTTTTGTTACAAAAATAGGACACCTTTAACCAAAACCAATTTTAGCTATTTTAAACAACAAATAATTCTGAAATAGTCAGTCTAAATATGATTTTGGTTGAAGGTGTCATAAATTTGCAACAAGAGAAAATGTCGACTGCAAATGCACCGAAAAATGCTAAAATAAACCAATGCGGCAGGTCTGAACCACTTTAAGTCTCGTCGTGTTTATCTGTGGGCCTCGATTTATTCTTTATCTGATCGATTATTTACACTATTACATGTAGATTATTATCACCAAGTATGTAGACTAAAAGAAATAGTCAATTTGGCGCTTTTCAGACAAAAATTAGCCCCACCAGCTGTGTGTATCAAAAACGTGTCGAGGACAATTCCCTATCTAAAGTGAACACCACCTTGGCTCTGTGATGTTACAACAAAACTTCCATGGATTCCGTGCCGAACGACTACCCTTCCCGCCGTAACAAATATGATACCGGATAAAATAAATTGGAAAGGCAAATTCAATAGAAATTGGAAAGATAAAATTTACTGCGATAATGTCCCAATTATCACATTCAATGCACAAGCCACCGTGCATTGCAAATGTGTATATGAATGCTGTTAGGGGCATGAATGCTGTAAGGGGCATCAAATGAGAACAGTCTCCGGGCAGGAGATCAAAACTACACATGTGCAGAAGAAAAAAGAAAAACTGAAGAGTGATACTAATGTAGGGTTTACCCTTGGTAAACCCGACAAAAACTGTTCTTGCCATTTTCGGGGGTTAAGTACAGTGACGCTAGCTTGGCTGATATGAAAACAGTCTTTGTGGCCTACTTTAGGTCTTGATTAATTCCATTTTTTTTTGTAGCCAAACTGCTCAAATTAAATTTTAGATTTGTCTTTACCGTTACTTGAACATTTTCATGAAGATGGCCCTTATCTCTATATTTCAATTTTTAGACTCCTGATCAAATAAGGTCGTTAATTCTTTATAAATCACCACGTAATGGCTACATGATAACGTACTCGAAGGATATCAACAATAAAATATAGCCGTTTTGACTAGGACTCAATATTCAACACTTTTTACCCCTCGGCCAAAATCTGGCCGAAGGGTATTGTCGTCGTCATGTACGTCAGTCCGTCTGTCCGTCCGTCTGTTCGTCCGTCTCCGTCACAGCTTTCTTGTTACCAAGATATCTTTAGAACGACTTACCCTAGGCACACTAAACTTGCACTGCACAATCATATGCTCATGGCCCAGAACCCTATTGAATCTGGACCTGATTGGTTGGAAACTTTGGCGGCCATATTTAATTTATGCGAAATCATTAATCTTGTGTATCTTAGGTACCATTTCTCTGTTCAGTGTGAAACTTGGTATAGATCATCGCTGCATCAAGAAACTTCAAAAGAATGACCAAACCAGTTTCCCTGATTCGGTGAAAACCTTGGCGGCCATCTTTAATTTATGCAAAATCTTGATATATATCTCTGATACGTACCATTCAAGTGTTCTATGCGAAACTTGGTATACAGCATCGATGTATCAAGAGACCTGCAATGTATAACCACATCAGTTCCTCTGAGTGGCGGGAAGGATTGGCGGCCATCTTTAATTTATGCGAAATCATTAATGATCTCTATCTCTGATACCGTTCGAGTGCTCGGTGTAAAATTTGGTGTATATCATCGATGCATCAATAGACTTACGATAAATGACAGTTCTGGTGTTTCTGATTGGGCGGAAACCTTGGTGGCCATCTTTAGTTTATGCAAAATCTTTAATGATGTATATCTTTTATACCATTTCAGTGTTCTATTTGAAACTTGGTATACATGTACAGCATCGACGTATCAAGACACTTGCAATGAATAACCACATCAGTTCCTCTGAGTGGCGGGAAGGATGGGCGGCCATCTTTAATTTATGTGAAATCATTAATGATCTATATCTCTGATACCGTTCAAGTGCTCTATGTACAATTTGGTATACATCATCGATGTATCAATAGACAGTTCTGGTTTTTCTGATTGGGCGGAAACCTTGGTGGCCATCTTTAATTTATGCAAAATCTTTAATGATGTATATCTTTGATACCATTTCAGTGTTCTGTATGAAACTTGGTATACAGCATCCATGTATCAAGAGACTTGCGATGAATAACCACATCAGTTTCTCTGAGTGGCGGGAAGAATGGGCGGCCATCTTTTATTTATGCGAAATCGTTAATGATCTCTATCTCTGTTAATTTTCAAATGCTCGATGTAAAATTTGGTATACATCATCGATGCATCAACAGACTTATGTAATGATACCGGTTTCTCTGATTGGACGGAAACGTTCGAGGCCATTTCTAATGGCAAAATTTTTCATAATCTGTATATTTGTCACTTGACTGCTTGGTGTTCGTGAAGTCTTGCTTCAAATTGAATATATTAGGAATGGCTGGCGCCCAGAGCCGAGGGGTTTTCAGATGCGCAGCTTCGTATTCATGTTTCTTCTACAAGTACTTTTCGATCCCTTGGCAAATTTTCATGCACCTAGTCAATCCAAAATACCCATAAGAAGCAATCACGTTTGATGCTAAATAGCCAATAATATGTCAAAATTATGGCGAGCAACTAGGTGGGTGTTTTACTTAGATTATCAACCGATTAGCATTATCTTTACTGTTGGGGTAAAATGGGTCACAATCTGTCCATTTTGCCCACATGGCAGTCCTTTTTGCCCCTATCATGCCTATCAGTGGGGGGAAAAATTGTCGGTCTAATTTTGAATACTGAGTATGTTCCTTTAAAATCTGCCTGTTGGTGCATAGCCTTAATACACAGAGCACAAGGGGACGCTCAAAATGAGGGGTTCTGTTTTGCTCTTCCATCCCTACGCTCATACTATTCAGCTTGTATCACTGACGCCCCTACTCTCCTTGTTCCCCCCGCTGATTCACATCGCCAAGTTCGCGCCTCTTGGCCATAAGGGGGCGCTTTATCTGGTTACCCAATCGCCCATTTGCGTACACTTCGCCATCCATAAGATGGCTTGCGAATCGTGTGTCTCCATTATTGCGGAGCGATATCCGGTGTTTTACCGGATTCTGTTCGGCCTTCATCCGGCGGAGAGCAGACTCGAGAAATCTGATAAATTACAGGTATTCATACCACTTCTGAAACAGATATTGCCTGGGCCTACAAAATATATAGGTATGAATAACTTTCGTATCATACAAAAGGTGTGGTGGATCTGAAATTTTGAACAAGTAGTTCATCACATGACTCGAAAATGGCGAGTTACGTTGGGGTTACGTCGGTAGACTTTAGCTGATTGGCTGACGAAGTCACGTGGTATTGCTTTATGGAAATTTCCTCCTGCAGTTGCCGAAAGTAGGCTGAACATGGATACACACGATCCCAGGGTCAGTCTTACCGCGTATAGATGACCGAGATGGTTACAGGTTGCCAATCGCCGTGCCATGATAGCTCGGAGATAACCAGATTCCTCATATAACCACGATTGGCTAACTACCTCACGTGATCGAAATTACATCATGCCTTCATGATAGTGACATCACGACTCTCACGTAATGTGGAAGCCATGCCAATATTTTGACAGCAACACGCCCTCTGACCACATCTCTCAAAGGAACTTTTCCCCGTCTTTATTAACAGTCAACATTCAATTTAAAATCTGAAACAATTGAACTGTGTTTTTACATTACCATTCTAGGCAGCTTGATCTCTTTATATACTCATGACGATAAAGCATGATCTTATCAGTGGGATATTAACAATATTTACAGGGATTTATTTGTTAATTATTTGAAGGTATCAGTGAACAAATGTTTGCAATCAGTTGACGAACCTTACTAAACAATGGACGAAGTTATCCAAAAATCTGTTCACTCTTAACTCAGAAATTAACGTAATTAGAGCTGTTTTGCCATCCGTTTATTGTTAGTTTTGCCGTTAACGACATATGAATGTTTGAAAAGGGAGACAACTCATATTGCCAAGACTCTTCCGTAAGAGTGATATTCATTGGTCATTGGTGGTTGGCCTGTGCAGAGCGCCCCCTTACGACCAAGAGGTGCGAAATATGCGATGTGAATCAGCAGGGGGAGCAAGGAGAGTATAGGGACGTCAGTGATACAAGCTGTTTATCAGCGTACCCCGTCCCCTAACCCACTTATACTGTGATTGGATATTATTGTAGTTTGAGCTAATTTTGAACAGTCTTTCATTCGTCATGTTTGTGAGTCAGCCTATCACATGTATTATGTGAACATTTTCATCAGCTTTATAATTTATAGATAACAGTTATATTGACTGTTCCGATCACATTGCAAAAAATATACATTTATTTTTTTGTCCATATTTGTTGGATTTTGATGCACATCGAGGAAAGACAAGAATTTCCGAGAACCCCAACATGGAAGTCATATTGAAAGTCAATGTGTTCCACAATGACCAAAGAATAGGGGAGAGTGGGGGCACATGGGACAGGAGAGACTTCCCTTACGGAATTGCAGCATGGGCTGCATTCATGCTGGGATCATGCTGGATTTGCAGCATATGCTGGAACCATGCTGGCTTTCCATGCTGCAGTCATGCTGGAATCACTTTGATAAAATACTAGTCATACTGCATTGCAGTATATGCTGCAACCATGCTGGGTATCCATGCTGTGACCATGCTGGATTTACTCTGACAGAATTTCACCATACTGCCTCGCAGCATGTACTGCAACCATGCTGCAAATGCAGGCTGGTGTTACACTGGATTCACTCAGACATAATCTGACCATGCTTCATGGTCATACTGCATTGCCAGCATGTGCTGCAACCATGCTGCTGTATGGCTGACCTACATGTACATGTAGCCGTCCCATGATATGAATGAACTATTGCCCCGGTTATTCTCTACCAATCAGAAATCAGGTCAGCTCAAGTTTAGAGCCAGAATTCAAATCAGAATAACTACTAACCAGTACTTCGAACATGGTTGCCTGAAAAACATGGCTTGCAAGATTCTAGGGTGTGCCAAAGTACATAGACAAGAGCTATTTGCAATGTATTATCTTTATATTCTTATGTATAACCATGGAAGTACATGTACTTGGAAACTTGAAGGTGAGTGCAGTTACAGTTCCCTGCATGTACATAAACTTCATATTTGTCTGGAATATAAATCCCTTTGTTTCAATGGTCCATCTTGAAGTATTTATTGATGTCTGGATCTGTGAAACATGGTATCAAGTACATGGATAGGAAAAAATATATTACAACCCAACATATTTACAAAATATGCCAGAAAACTAAAGTTAGCTTTACTATTTGTGCAGACAACAAATTCAATGGCTTCCACCACCTGTGTCCATGCAGTGGAGCTATAACATTGTACAAGTACCCCATGTTTGTAGGTTATAGTTACCATGCTGGCACCATGCTGCAAAATCCCAGCATGGCTGCAGCATGCATACCTCTGTATGGGCTATAGCTACCATACTGGAACCATGCTGTGAAATGGATGCAGCATGCCCCCTGCCAGGCTTTAGCTACCATGCTGGAACCATGCTGCAGAATTCCAGCATGGATGCAGCATGGCCCGGCACAGCCTGTAACTATCATGCTGGAACCATACTGCACATGTGCAGCATGGATGCAGTATGATGGCAATGTACATTCTCAATACCATGCTGGAACCATGCTGGGAGAATTGCAGCATGGATGCAGCATGGCCCGGCACAGCCTGTAACTATCATGCTGGAACCATACTGCACATGTGCAGCATGGATGCAGTATGATGGCAATGTACATTCTCAACACCATGCTGGAAACATGCTGGGAGAATTGCAGCATGGATGCAGCATGGCCCGGCACAGCCTGTAACTATCATGCTGGAACCATACTGCACATTTGCAGCATGGCTGCAGTATGATAGCAATATACATTGTCAATACCATACTGCAGCCATACTGGGAGAATTGCAGCATGGATGCAGCATGGCTCTGCACAGCCTGTACCTGTCATACTGGGACCATACTGCAAAAATGCAGCATGGGTGATGCATGGTCATGTGCAGGCTGTAACTACCATGCTGCAGTGCAGCATGACCTTGGGCAAATTGAGGCTGTCATACTGTGATCATGCTGCTATATTCCAGCATGGATGCAGCATAATTTAAATAATTGAAACATGCTGGAACCATGCTGCAGCCAGGTTATATTCAATGGGAAATTCTCCAGCATGGTTGCAGCATGTACTGGCAGGATGCTGGGACCATGCTGCTATTCCATGCTGCGAACATACTGTAACTATGCTGGAAATATGCTGCAATTCGGTAAGGGTTGGGACACCCCTTATTTGGTACCCTTGTGAAAGCCAATGGAGACTGAGCTTACGATGTACTGTTTGGTTTCCATACCGCCTCCCACATTTAGCATTCTGGTGTTTCCTGGAATCATTGAAGTGAGTAAATCTTTCTTTTTGTGTTTCTTAACTTGAAAAGCTAGATTTTGTTCCCTGGTTTATACGGTGCAATATTAGGTATATCATGCCGATATTTTGGCACAGCATTGTCTTTTATATAGGTCACACATGACACTGACCGAATTTTTGTTCTGAATCAAGAAGTTAGTTTGATTGCATTCAAGTCTTTATTGGTTGTCCCATATCTCCCAACTCCTTGTCCCATGTCTCCCGACACTGTCCCAAGTCACCCCCAAAATACACTGAAATGAAATCGTCTCCACATCATAACACACTCGGTTTGGTGTCTTAAACACTGTGGCATGGGTATTCATCCCAGGTTGGTGCATGGTATGCATTGATTTGCACAACTAAATACTTTGGACCGGATGTGAAATAATGTGACGACACAAAAATAGTGTCCCAGGTCTCCCCACTCGATCTCCCCTACTGGGGTAAACTGGTGTGCGAATGCCGAAAGGAGTTACAAGTATACATACCTGGAACAGCCACATGGTGGATTCTAGTACCCTTGTAACAACATCCAAGTCATTGATGGAGACTAAACTCATCCCGACGGTTAAATTTGCATGCTTGGCATCCACCTCCCCTGGGGCAATACGCTTGTCATATTGCTTTAATAAACTTGACATCAGTTTTGCATGGGTAGAGGTAATTTCTCTGTAAAAGAAGTATATTACGGTGTGTAAAGTTTAACAATAAGTCTGTTGTGAACTGGCCAATAAAATATATTCTATGAAGACGAGGGATGCTCAAAAGTTTTACCGCCTTGTGGCTACTACCAACGAAATTTGTCGCAAATGCGACAATTGTGTCATTATCAGTTCCCACGTCGCCCGCTAATGTCACAACGATGTGACAAGAGCAAGCGACTCTGTCACTCTAACAAAGTGGTAGCGTCGCATTGTAGCAACAACTGTTGACATTAGCAGTTACCAGGCGACTGTCACTCTAAGAATAAGCGGGTATGTTGACGCTTATGATCACAACTGGGGACCAGTAATTATTTGATGCAAAAATATATAACACATGCTGTTGCGACAATTAGTAGTTGCTGCAGCTCACGCCGGACAGACATGACAGAAAAGTGGACGTTTTGACCTGAATACCAAAAATTTCTTGAACATCATACTTGCTCGGGACGATACATTTTCATGAAGTTGTGAGTTGGGATTCTACATGTATGGTGAGTTGTGACAACACATTATCATCCAAATTACTGTCGCTAGAAATCGGGCTGTGATCAAGCTTCAGTGTTAAAGGTAATACCTACATGTATGAATGCCGAATTTCACACTCTTATACTTCTTCAACTATAACTGCAAACCACAACATGTGATAGTCAAATTTCCTGTTTCCTATAAGATACATTATCTGGTCAAGGGGATAACGGAGCGTGTGAGTTCATTAAAAACGGTTGCCATAAAATTTACAGTAACCGACTATAGTTTTCTACTGCAATGAAGATGTGAGATTCACTTCCAATTATACAGTAAATATTACGAATTTACAGTAATTTACTGTAGCTTTTTACTGCAATAAAGTTGCCAGACATTTACAGTAAAATATACAGTAAATATTGCGAATTTACATCAGATGAATGTAAGATTTACATTAAATAATGTATTTTGAAAAATATGTATATTGTATAAGCTTATTCAGCAGTTTTGCTGTATTGGAACTATAGCATAATTTTTAGAAAATATTTACAGTCTAAACTACTCAAATTGATTCGTGATTTTCTGTCCGTGGAATCGCGAGACTCGTGGTTGTGGACAATTTTGCTTAGGACGAATTGGTTTGGGGTCTATCATTTCATCATAAACCGTGCTGTATATTTTATACTGTAAAGGTGTAAGACTGTTAAGGGCTGTTCCAGGAAAAATCCTAATTGGGGGGAGCGCTGTAGACGTACAAGTGTGACGAATCATGCGCCGTGAAATGTGGAACTAAATGTATTCTCCCTTTCAGTATGCATCCAAAATGGGATGCTGTATGTTCTCGACACAGGTTTATTTTGTTTTTCTGAATTTCTGAATATCTCGAAACAGAGCACACCACTGGGTTTCTTGTGCGCGGTGATGACGGGAATCTTTAAGTGGAACCTGATTTTCAGTGATAAATAGACTTTGTGAATGTTTTATTTGAACCCACATTTTCAACATTTTATCGAGCATTGTGTGCCAGGAATAGCCCAGGATGCATCTCCTGCAATCTAGGACCCCAGAGCTTCCGTATCCTGGGCGGCCCCTCTCCGACTCATAGAGCCACAGTACCATATTTATGTGAGCCATATACATGTACAAGTTGAATTAAAGCTCCGACGTGTGAAACACGGGTGAAGAGTATTTCCCCAGATAATTTTGTAACACATAATTTGGTACTCACAGGGCTTTAGATCTCCCCAATTTGGGCACACCCCCTATTAGGGGTGGCAATTGTTTATAGGATGGGACAGAGGGTGGGGCACATACCCCTGGAGGATGAGCAATCAGGAATCATCACTGGTAGA
>JAVTVY010036832.1:0-16646 GCA_036873755.1 Hanleya hanleyi | reverse complement strand
TATTATTGGAAATTTCTCTGAGTCCATAACATACTGTAGATCATACGATTGGCGTTGCACAATATGGCATTCGTGCCAATATTCCATTAACCCTATCTGAAGTGGACGATTTGGGGTGTACCGCAGCATGTGGGGGGGGGGGGGGGGGTCGAAAAGTGCCCCGCCCCCATATAACCTACCACACTATATCTTTGGGTCAAGCCCTACAAGATTATGTAAAAAAGAAATCCAAGATGGCCGCCATGATGACGTCATTTTCAAAAAGAGCATTTTTTTAACGATTTTTCTGTCAGAATTTTCGAGTGCCCTCCTTTCAATTCCCCCCTTCCGGGTCAGGTAGGGTTAATATCAATATGTCTGCAACATTACTCTATAAGTGCCACGTTTTCATGTGCATTTATCCTCCCATTCTATGATTTGTCTTTTTTCCCAACCTTTATTAGAGAATATTATGGACAGTATTGTGAAGTTGAACTGGAGAAAGCAAACTGTGGTCAAGTCAAACATCGAGGATGGATGAAGCTGGGTTGCTCTCTGTGTTTTTGCTACGCCGGAAAAATGACGTGTCTGCAGGAAATTTTTGCCGGATGTGGTAATTCATTTTGTTACATATCTTTCGATTTGGACTTTGGACGACACGAAAAAGAAACAGTCCATATAAGACGATATCTAATACTAGAAAAAGTTCAGCTGTTGAAGAAAATAGTATTCGTGTGCGGCTCTCATATTAAGAGTTTCAGCTACAAAATGGTGTATAAAAAGGCCCGACTTATCAAGTTATGTAGCAAACTGAACCTAAAATTAATTGACAAAGCACAAAATTACGAAAATAAATACCCCCAGTTCAGCCCTTTGAAAATTGTATGACGTTCCCAACTGAGAGATGATTGACTACTACATGTTCGAAGAGAATGTCTGGAAGATTAAAAAAAAATACTGTTTGGATAGGTCATCACCAGCTCATTTTCATTGTCATTTACACATACTGATAAAAATTTAAAAAATAACCCATCCGCGAGGATTCCCAGAGTTACCTCCCTTGATATTGTCTTTCTCGCCATATTGAAGAAAAACTGCATAATTTTACAACTATTTATTAGCAATTAAACATTTTAGTGTACTCTTTATAACAGCATCAAAAACCAAAATAAATTCCTAATTGTACAATTAACATCAGCAGAGAAAATCTCCCATCATGCATTGTTCTGGGGAATCCCACTAGCCAAAAATACGAAACTTTGGAGTGAGACCTTTGGTCTCCCATACGGGTAAACACGTCTTTCTTTTAAATGAGACGGACAGAGGTGGTAACCTGCCGCAGCGACTTAAAGATTCTGACTAAATTCTGTCCATTTTAATTAGTCGTCTACTTTGGAGCTGTTCATAATGTATAGTTAACTCTGCATAAATTTTCTTTTTTTTCAGCGTGTAGAACAAACTGAACTCTACAAAATGACTACCATTTCTTCGTGATATCGAAAATATATCACGCTTGAAATAACTTTTTTATTCTCTCCATTTAAAACTCCAGTACGGTTGTTTCATGTACCCGGTTTCCATTACATACGAAGACGTCATAATGTATTCATGATCACTGCCACAAAGGTCGTTGATGCCGTATAAGGTAATAACAGGTGGTCCGTGGGAGTGTTGCTTATATCCCATGCACAGTGAAATTGTCGAATGATAAACTGCCACATCTCTATGACCGTACACGACATTTTCGACCTTTGTGCTAGTAAACACGAATTATGACGTCTCCCTGTGTAATTGAGGCCCGGTATATGAAAAAAACCGCAAAGGAGTTTTATATGGAGAGAATTACAAGGTTATTTCAATCGTGATATAGTATCGATATCAAGGAGTACTGGTGGTCATTTTATAGAGTTCAGTTTGTTCTATACGATACAGAAAAGAAAATTTATGCAGAGTTAACTACTGATTTTTGAGAAGCTCCAAAGTAGACGACTAATTAAAATGGACAGACTATTTTTTATAGATCTGGAAAAAAGCTGATGCGAGATAAACCAGTCTGGTATGTCCTCTGCAGCTTGTGTCATTGACGTAAACATCGTTATGTGACAGTTTTATATATGTGTCTTTTCATTCTATATCTATAAACATATATATCTTGTCCCAAATTCAGTTGTTCTGTTTCATTTTTATTTTTCAGAAAATCACACCAAAGAGGAACATGGGAAATCCTTAGAAATCAAGATTTATCCACCAAAAGAAGAAGTTTCGGAAAACGACATTGATATGACCTCACCAGAAAATTATTTCAGTGACAGTTATTACTATTATGAAGACGAGGCTGATGGCGTCTCGTCTGCTCGTACCGGTACTTGGATATATACAACATGGACTTTGATTATAGTCTTTTACACATGTGCATTCGTTTCCTGACATCAGTTTCATCAAGTTCCATAAAGCTGGTCAGGTGCCATTATTTATTTTCATCAAATTATTTATGTGTTCGCCTTTTCAACCAGTCTCGGGTTATGAGCAACAGAGATATAATACGCCTATCTTTATCCATGAACCTTGCCAAAATCGGCCCGGTCATACCTAAGACTTTAATATGAAACATGTTACTTCCACGCTTGGTTCTCACCAAAAGATGATAGATCAAGGACGGATTGGGTAATGTGACTGGATGAAGTAGCATGCCTATACAACAAGTCGCTTCCGTGAGACAGCAATCTAAGCAGTAGGCTGAAAACTTCCGTTCACTCATTCACTGTATCACATCATTTGTTTCATTTCAGATTCTTAAATATAGTATTTCACAACAAAAAAGAAACTGTTTTCCTGTTTACCCGGTACTGCCAAACGCGTTTCTTTACTGTCAAACATGCAAAACGTTTGTATTCTTTTCTGCGTGTTTGGGGCGAACTGCTTCGTCGGTTGTGTTGGTGTTAAAACGCCTCCCGAAATTCAACGGTGTAAACACTATATTAATGACCGAATATTCCTTAACGCGCGCAGATTTGGACAACATTTGTATTTACGCTCGTCGATAGACGATATTGCAATGACGATTACTTTCCGTTTATCCAAATATTAACTTTTCGTATTGCGATCTCCAACTCCAGGGCGTGGATTCATACCAAATTTGGGTATACCTTGGGACAAAGAAGAACCCTAGATATTTTAGGTCAAAAGGTCAAATGTCAAGGTCACTTGGCCAGAAATTCTGAAAAATAAAGAACGAAAATCTCTAATTCCAGGTTATGGATTGATATCATCTATACTTTGGGTATACTTTAACAATAGGGCGAAGAACCCTACTTAATTTTGAAGTAAAGAAAGTTAAAAAGTCGAAGGTCAAGATCACCCCGGCCAGAAAACATGCAAAAAATGGAAAATTTGCCATTCCAATTGATGGGAGGGTTCATGCTGGTCTACCTTATTAATGGAGCAAAGATGAACCCTGTAGAGAGGATAATCAGTAGGATTCCACGACCAATATTCTAGGACAGAATTTTAATGGTTGTTTCTTTGTCAGAAAAATGTACTGAAAAAATGGTCTTGGAGGACCCTCTCAAATATTTGGGGAAATTTCCGATACATGGCAAAATATATATATTTGATCTTAATCTATGCATAAGGTTGGAAATGATGTAGAAATCGAGATTTTAGGGGCCAGGAAATTCATTTCGTACAACAACAGAACTTTTGGCGTGGTCGAAATGCCATATAAGGGTAAGATGGATTCCAGTAGTAAACTGAGTGCATTTTGGTTAGCATAGATGGAGCCTTCTTACGTGGAGAAGAATGTGGAGATGCATTGTGGGACAGTTCTGGTCACGTGACTTTGGAACGTGTCTGAACGTATTCTGAGGCTGTACTGAAATTGACGTCGCCTTCCCCAGTTCGCACTCGGATAGTAGTATAAAAAACCCCATATATATTGGGATGGAGGCGTAAATATGAAGCCAGAGGTGAGGGCGGGGAGGGGGGGGGGGGATAGTTGCACACACCTGACTTCTGGACAGGGGTAAACATGTTCTGGAATATGTCACTGTACTGGAATTGACGTCATCGCGCGCATGGATTGTAATATATAAACCGCAGATCTTGGTGATGTCTGCTCACAGGCGGGCTGTACTGATTAAAGTGAGTAGGTCTGAAATTTTGGTATAAATGTCGAGAAAGTTTGGGGCCTTTGACATTGAACCGTGAGTGAAAAACGTATATGTACAATGTGCATACAGCCAATCAAGCTGTCCGGGTCCATCTCAACCCCCAAACATCCATTCAAATGTCCGCTTTCGCTACTACCTCTTCTACTACTGCTGATGTCACTGTCATGACGTCACTTCCCATCCAAACTACATCAAGCGTAGTCTACATGCCGAGGGTTTCAATATGACAGCTCACACGATCCATTTGGAGCACGGATGGTCCACCTCGACCCCAAACTTTCACCTCAAATGACCTCTTTCTATACTACTGCCAGACTTTGAATGCGCATGAAATCGGACTATAATCACCACGCCAGTCGGACGCTCCCCACGAGTACTTAATATGGCACCTCACTCTACCCATTCCAACCACGGATGGTCCCTCTCTTTCCCAAACGCCCATTCAAATGCCCTATAACCAATATTCTCTGTCGGATCATGCGCAGATTGACGATATTTCCACTACATCTCAGACAGTCGGACGCTTCCCCGCGAGTGCTTCAATATAACACCCCACAGGGCCCATCCGGACTACGGATGGTCCATCTCTACCCCAAAACGCCCAATCAAATGCCCTTTTCCCAATATTCTCTGTCTGCGCATGTGCAGATTAACGGCATTTCCATGACACACCAGCCGAGTCGGACTCTACCCCACGAATGGTTGCATATGACACCTCACACGACACATTTGGGCCACGGATGGTCACCCCAATGCCTTTTCTCTACTACTACCCGACTACGCATGCGCAAATTGACACCGGAAGTCATGTGACCGAAGAGGACATTTGACCCGGATATGACATTTGACGTGGAAATGACCATTGACCCGGAAGTGACCAGATGAGACGTATTCCGTGATGTCATCCGTGACGTCATCCACCGTTCCCATTTCCCTTCGCCAGCGCAGAAATCCGACAAGATTTCGCTCCTAGGTACTACTGGCCCCTACCCGAATATGGCAGTGAAAATGATGGACGTAGAGAACTGCACTGAGCATTGATGAGCATGATGACGGTATTGCTGTTCTTGCTTACCATTTCGATTATCCACACACTTGAGACTAACTGTTGTGAGGCACATTCTCATGGCATCAGATTGTGTATCTCCTACTCTCAGATATGGTCTTACACAACCACCTCGCTGGAAGTCTAATAATACCCCAACCACCATTCAGATTTATGGACAGGATTCCCGGTCGCGCGCACATCGCCGGAAGTGACATTATATACAGTACGAGAGATCCTGTAGGATCTTGACGCCCACCATTGTCCGATAATTGTAAGCTAATGACAAGAGGGTCTTTTTGTCCATTGTTACTAAGAACAAACGACTGATTTGTAATTTTGTTTGCAGCATTTCGAATTTGAGCGAAAAAGATCGAAAAAGGGACACTGGAAAACACCAAGATATTATCTGTCTAAGTTCCAGGAGTTTCAAGATTTCTAGAAACTGTACTTGATGTCGGTTACAAGTGAAATGAGCAAAGTTAGTCTGAAAGTGAATGTCCGGAGGATCCTTCGTCTTCGTTTTGTAGTATTTTTTTTTTGCACGTGTCATCATTGGGTACTGGAAGCGAAGACAAATCTCTGACACTTTGGCATGAGCTATGAAACATACTTAAGATTTTATAATTAGGAACGAATGCTAATTCTGTTCTGTTTACTGAGCTAGTTTGAAATACCGTATCTCTTTTAAGATACCTTGCTCGAAAATAGTAAGATGGTGCAAACTTAATACTGAAGGGATCCGGTCTGTCTAGTGTCTGAATCCTGATTATCTCCCTTGGATGGAAACACGCAGTAGTCTACAGTTGTCGAGTTGTGACGTTGTGTCACAAGAGTGACATCCATTCGTGTAGCCGGTCTGTCGGCAGACGAAACACTAGGACAGTTCACTTGCAACGGCATGGAGTAAAGTAAACTGATTTAAAATTTGAAGAAATACATTTTAATTCGGAATCATTTGAACTCCTTGATATAGAAGGTAAAGGTATGGATATTCTCTATAGTAAATATAAAGAATATGCCCCACCGTTTGATCCGCCGACTCTTGTGATGCAACGGCACAACTCGGGAATATCATATTTAATATTTGAAGCGTAATTTGGATTTGCAAATCGGACCAAAAAAGGTATCTTGCACAACTACATGTAGGTACTTTGTGGACCTGTGTACTAAATTTGAGAAAGATCCATTCAGTACTTTCCAAGAAATCACGATAACGAAGTTTCATGGGGAAATTCAGGATGGCCGCCTGGTGGCCATATTGGACTTTCGAATCGGACCGAAAAATGTATCTTGCACACCTAGACTCTAAGGGGAACCTGTGTACCAAGTTTGAGAAAGATCCATGCAGTACTTCATGAGAAAGTACGATAAAAAAGTTTCATGGAGGAAATCCAAGATGGCCGCCTGGTGGCCATATTGGATTTTGAAATCGGACCGGAATAGCCATCTTGCACAACTAGATCACAGGGGGAACCCGTGTACCAAATTTTACAAAGATCCATGCAGTAGTTTCTGAGAATTCACGATAACAAAATTTCATGGGGAAATTCAAAATGGCCGCCTGGTGGCCATATTGGATTTTCGAATCGGACCTAGAAAAGGCATCTTGCACAACTGCCCCCGAAGGGAAACCTGTGCACCAAATTTGAGAAAGATCCATGCAGTACTTCCCGAGAAATCACGATAACAAATTTTCATGAGGAAATCCAAGATGGCTGCCTGGTGACCATATTGAATTTTTGAATCGGACCAGAAAGAGGTACCCTGTACAACTAGACTCTAAGGGGAACCTGTGTACCAAATTTGAGAAAGATCCATGCAGTACTTCCTGAGAAATCACGATAACCAAGTTTCATGGAGGAAATCCAAGATGACCGCCTGGTGGCCCTATTGAATTTTGGAATCGGACCAGAAAAGATATCCTGCATAACTAGACCCCAAGGAGAAACTGTGTACAAAATTTGAGAAAGATCCAAGTAGTAGTTCTTGAGAAATCGCGATAACAAAGTTTCATGGGGAAATCCAAGATGACCGCCTCGTGGCCATACTGGATTTTCGAATCGGACCAGAAAAGGTATGTTGCACAACTAGACCCCAAGAAGAACCTGTGTACCAAATTTGAGAAAGATCCATGCAGTAGTTCCTGAGAAATCGCGATAACAAGAACTGTTTACGGACGAACGGACGCCGGACGGACGAAGGACCATGGACGAAAGGCGATTTGAACGAGGTTTGCCGAACATTTCGATTACTTCTCAAGTCGATTACTTCTCATAATACCTCTGTTGACCTAGCGTTAAAAAGAATTATCTCGAGATTATTTTCCCCGTTTATCTGGACAGAGCATATGAAAAGCAGTTCGCTCATGTGCAAAACTGAAGTTGTTCGGCCGGAGTCAAACTGAACCGCGCGTACGTGGGTTTTCCCTCCATACGTCATAGCAACGTAGTAAAGGTCAACTAGCGCTCGTTTATTCACTGTTCGTCTCTATCAAAAGTTCCTGAATTCCTGATGTACGTAATATACACAAACAGGCCTTGACGTTCTCAAAACAGACTTGATTTATTCGTCTTAACATATTTTCAGATGAGTTCCGGATACAGGTTATCGGCACTGATGTGCACTGAGCTTGGGTCGGGGGTCTATTGTGTCTGTATTGGTCATTCAGATCAATCAGATCATTACGAGACTGGTTTTGTCACGGTCTATAATTTTCGCAACCTCCAAACACGGTTATCTCCCCGGGCATAAGAAGAGATAGCCCTGTTATACGGGGAGATAGCCCTGTTAGAAGGTTGTAATTTTCGAAGGATTTTCGTGCACTGCCATAATTATTCCCCTTCAATGAGTGGCACGTCACGATAGACAGATCCTTTCACAGTTTTCTCTTGTGCGGCAAAAGATAGTCCAGTTTCATTCTGCAGCCCGAGTAGTGGCAAAAGCCGTTTAAAATCCATAAGATAACTCGTACTTTCTTAAGGGCAATGCTCATATCATTGTTTTGTTGTAGCATTGTGCCCCGCCTAGCAACACTCAAGGCAATAGAGAGTTAAAATATCCCCGTTATAATTCTCCCCCTGTCCACATGAATACACGTCTAGTCTCAAGGACACCCAACCTAATCTGACCAAGAGTCCGTGCTCCGAAGCTTTCCGAACTTGTAGCTTCGGGCCAAAACCGGTTCGGGGCGGATCTGATCAGAACTATCCCGAAATCATGCAAACTCCTGGCATATACAGTTCGTTTCAGCATGTCGGGGATTAACAGTCCCGAGCATATCGCTACCTCAACAACAGTTTCACGATTCAGGACGAGAAAGCTGCGAGTGTGCTGTCTTTCAAATCATTAGCGCAGTCCTAAATATGTTCGCGAGGAAAGTGAGTGAACTTATCGAGAATTAAAGCAATAGATCACGTTCGAACTTTCAAGGTGAGAATTTACTTAAATTAATTTCTGGTCATTGTGAATGATTAAACATTTTATGGAAAACGAGTGAGTGTCCAGCGAATGACTATAACACTGAAATAAAGTCCTTTTTTTTTAACTTTCCAGATTCAAACTTCATATTACCATATAATGTGGAATTTAACACTCCTGGTGAAATATGAAATAAAAATGGGTGGTCACCATACCGTTTTTCAGATAGCAGCTGTATATCGGATAAATTCAGCCTTTACCGTTGTGTCCGGGAGGGGGTGGGGAATTGGGTTGGAGATGGAAAATATTCTTGGGGTTTATCTACAAGGCAATTACAAAGTTGCCATCTGGCTAGCACTGAAGACGAAACGGCGGGTACCATAACCATCATCTATTGCCCACCTAACATTCTGTGCCGTGCAGCCGATGAATCTAACAGGCCCAGGTCAAAACTATTGCACTTTGGCGCGACTGGTGATACGAATGAATGGGTTCGTTTTGCTGGATATCAAACTTTTGTTTACTTCTATCCTATTTTAAGGTATCGGGAAACTAATAATAAGATATTCAGTCTGTTTCGAAATATTTACCAAAAAATCCCCATGTTATGGCTTTATAGGCAACATGATCTACTTCCTTAACCCTATCTGGCCTGGGCGATTTGGAATGTACCGCAGTCGGGGGGGAAAGTGCCTCCTAAATATTTTCGCTATCGCTAAGGCTAGAGGGCTGAAACGTACCACACTATATCACTGGGTCAAGCTCTACAAGAAAATGTAAAAAAAATCCAAGATGGCCGCCATGATGACGTCACTGTGACGTCATTTCCAAAAAGAGCATTTTTGGACCGTTTTTTGTTTTTGTTTTTTCTTCGCAAAAACTACATGATAAATTAGTAAATAACAACCTGATATGAAATAGCTGTTACCCACTTTTCCATACAGAAAGGCAAAACTTTTGAAGAAATATGACGAAAACATAACTTTTCTGATAGCCCACATGACCGCCATTATGAATTTACCCGTGATCCTCTGCTCTGGGGTCATGTAAAGAGGCTCAAAATGACCCCAATATGATAATCAAAAAAATCAAGAAGTTTCAGCTCAGTGTACGTTAAAGCCTGTGGCAATGGAATGATTCTTACGTTTCGTCAGACACCACCCTCACTACCAGGCCTTTCCCTTTCTCTTCTACCGCCGGAAGTTCTTGTAAATGCCTTTGGCGAATGTAATAATTCATTGATGCCGTCGAGAACTCAGCCAATCAATTGAAAGTCTTTGCTCTGTTCAAAGCAGTGGTCACAGGGGTCATGATCTGACGTCTGACTGCCAGTATGCGTCACTCGGCATCGCAGTCAATCAAAAGGGCATGCGTCACAAAGCACGGCCATATAATATGGGATTCTTTTGAAATTATTACGGATGTTAAAATAAAAGGATAACATTGTTGGAGATTCCGATATCGGGCCCGGGTGTTGGACAAGTCGGTGTGTTACATCATCGCGAGCACCATGGCCCACTTTACACCGACCATGGTCAGTCAAGCGCAAGTATACTGACTGGGATGTAGACTGGATGAGTCTCTATTTCATATGTACTCTTTAATTATAATAAAATGACCTTTAACATTATATACGTTTGATATATACATAAATAAATGAAAATAAATAAAAATAAAAATGGAATTTCTTTAGGCAGAGTTACTTCCCTTTAAACTTAATAAACGCATGGTGACAGTCTCAATATTTCGACAAAATTTTATTTGTCATCTTCAGGATGTGATCTAACAGCAGTTACAGGCTCTTATATACAAAACGACTAACAAAGACTGAAATGGTTCGATACACAAAATTAGCCAATCAGATAATATGTGAACATAACAATTAAGGTAAACATGAGTGGCAAATAGACATGACAAGGAATACACACACCACATAGGCCTGACAATACACAATCGAAATGGCAATAGTTTGATAAGGATAATAGATACGGGTGGTGATTTATTGAGGTGTGTGAATGTGTATAGAGTGGCAGCAGAAATGTCAATCAGGGGAATAAACACAAGTGAAACAGAGATTAGAAAAAATGTATTAAGTTGATTAGAGAAACGTAACAAAGGTACCTAAGATTGAAATCGGAAATAAGATATAGAGAATTGGATAGTTACAGAACGGGAAATGCTGAACTATATGGGCGAACTATATTAGGCTATTAATTAACAAGACAAGAAATATACACACCACAGAAATGCTGGATAGTTGTATTATATTATCTAAACAGTGATTGATGGAATAAAATATATAAAAATTCAAATTGGAAACAAAATACCAAAAATAATAAACAGTAATCTACCTGAATAACTGTAGCTCTTTCGAAGCTTTTACACCACTGTTAAGTTTAGGATTTGAGCGCCGAATAGCTAGGGCTTCCTTAAATAGCAAGACATTCCAGTGATCCGCGGAGTCGATAACTTTAGTGTTAGACAATAAGACTGAGGACAATGGGCAATATAGAATACCTCCTAATCTATTAGGTAAATCAAGTAGGTCTTTAATATGTTGGAAGTGCTCACAACTGAACAAATGAGAATGGATTTCGCTGTTGCCTTTACTATGTTCCTTTAGTCGTGTTTCAAGACAACGCTCAGTTTTTCCGATGTAACTAGAATTACAACCAGGACAGGTAAATTGGTACACAATATCACTTCTAAATTCATGCGGAGTCTTGTCTTTAATGTTGATAATTGCACTGACTTTAGTGGTTCTCCAATGAACAATGATCTTCACTGGCTTTGTGAGAAGTCTGCGAATTTTGCTTAAATATCGTTTGACTATTCGTTCTCCCTGAGGACCAACGTAAGGAAATTTAAGCCAGATTTTAGGTATGTCGTCTTTAGGTTTATCTTGAGGCGCACAAGCCAAACGGGTGGTGAACTTTTTGACAAGTTTTTCAACTGTAGCTTTGGGGAAGCCATTCCAAGACATAAAGTCTTTAATAACACTCAACTGATTGTTGAATAGCGAAACAGTACTACAAAGTTTGTGAGCTCTAGTTATAAGTGCCCGTATCCAAGCAGTTTTTGTAGTCCAAGGTTGAAAGCTGTCGAAATGAACATACTGGCCGGTACAAGCGGATTTTCGGTATATTGAGGTTGTCATTCCATTGCAGATTTTGATATCGAGGAAATGTACATCAGTATAAGCGTCAAATGTCTCGTGGGTAAACTTGAGCTGTGGGTTGAAAGTGTTCAGTGTCGTCAAGATTGAGTTGAAATCAGCAGGTTTGGCTAGAACAAGTGTGCCGTCCACATATCTGCAGTAGAATTTAACCGTTCCATCTTGGACCAGTTTATCCACCACTGTCTTTTCTAGTTCAGTCATGATGATGTTGGCGAGGGTCGGCCCTAGGGGGGAACCCATCGATACACCGTCCACTTGCTGATACAATACATTGTTGAACGAGAATGGGGTTTTAGTACAGGAGTCCATCAACAGTTTTTTCAGGGTAGTCTTTCGGATAGTGGTTGTAATTACCTTCTGTCGCTGTTCACAAATGTGCCTCTGAGGAAAGTAGTGAATATCATTCTTGACCGTATATATAAACAGAAGGTAATTACAACCACTATCCGAAAGACTACCCTGAAAAAACTGTTGATGGACCCCTGTACTAAAACCCCATTCTCGTTCAACAATGTATTGTATCAGCAAGTGGACGGTGTATCGATGGGTTCCCCCCTAGGGCCGACCCTCGCCAACATCATCATGACTGAACTAGAAAAGACAGTGGTGGATAAACTGGTCCAAGATGGAACGGTTAAATTCTACTGCAGATATGTGGACGACACACTTGTTCTAGCCAAACCTGCTGATTTCAACTCAATCTTGACGGCACTGAACACTTTCAACCCACAGCTCAAGTTTACCCACGAGACATTTGACGCTTATGCTGATGTACATTTCCTCGATATCAAAATCTGCAATGGAATGACAACCTCAATATACCGAAAATCCACTTGTACCGGCCAGTATATTCATTTCGACAGCTTTCAACCTTGGACTACAAAAACTGCTTGGATACGGGCACTTATTACTAGAGCTCACAAACTTTGTAGTACTGTTTCGCTATTCAACAATCAGTTGAGTGTTATTAAAGACTTTATGTCTTGGAATGGCTTCCCCAGAGCTACAGTTGAAAAACTTGTCAAAAAGTTCACCACCGGTTTGGCTTGTGCGCCTCGAGGTAAACCTAAAGACGGAGTACAGTCAATTGCCCTTCTGGACATTTGCCCTTCGGACATTTGTCCTTCTGGACATTTGCCCTTCGGACATTTGCCCTTCTGGACATTTGCCCTTCGGACATTTGCCCTTCTGGACATTTGCCCTTCGGACATTTGCCCTTCTGGACATTTGCCCTTCGGACATTTGCCCTTCTGGACATTTGCCCTTCGGACATTTGCCCTTCGGATATTTGCCCTTCTGACCATTTGCCCTTCATGTCAATTTGCCCTTCCACCCATTTGCCCACACTACACATGGTATAGGGGAAACTGATTTAGTAAACTTCTGACGAGTATGTTCAAGTTCTTAATGTTTATTTCACAAAGAAAAGATATCAAACTTTAAAAGAAAAAAAAAGTAATTAAAGCACAAAAAACACATACATCTGGTAGCATCTGACGATTATATTCAAGTTCGGTTTCGGGGCTTCAAACAGAGAAAATCCAGTGATGTGTTAATCAGGATTATCTGTGAGTGACCCAAGCCTCAGGGAGTGATGGGTGATCAGTGAGGGGATAATCTGGATTATCTCTGACTATTCATATTCTTCTTCTGCTTAGTGGTCTTTCTTACTCAGCTCTTTCATCTGATACTTCAAAGACCAATTAAATTTTTTAATGAAAGAAAAAAAATGTTTATTGTTTATAATTTTTTCGTTTATATGCATTTTATATTTCATTTTTACTTTCAGAAAAAAATGAACATGTTTCTGTGGATAAAATAAACATTAAGTCCGAACTTGAATATAATCGTCAGATGCTACCAGATGTATGTTTTTTAGTGCTTTAATTTCTTTTTTTCTTTTAAAGTTTGATATATTTTCTTTGTGAAATAAACATTAAGAAATTGAACATATTCGTCAGAAGTTTACTAAAGCAGTTTCTCATATACCATGTATAGTGTGGGCAAATGGGCGGAAGGGCAAATTGACCTGAAGGGCAAATGGTCAGAAGGGCAAATATCCGAAGGGCAAATGTCCGAAGGGCAAATGACTTGAAGGGCAAATGACCTAGATCCCTAAAGACGACATACCTAAAATCTGGCTTAAATTCCCTTACGTTGGTCCACAGGGAGAACGAATAGTCAAACGATATTTAAGCAAAATCCGCAGACTTCTCACAAAGCCAGTGAAGATCATTGTTCATTGGAGAACCACTAAAGTCAGTGCAATTATCAACATTAAAGACAAGACTCCGCATGAATTTAGAAGTGATATTGTGTACCAATTTACCTGTCCTGGTTGTAATTCTAGTTACATCGGAAAAACTGAGCGTTGTCTTGAAACACGACTAAAGGAACATAGTAAAGGCAACAGCTAATCCATTCTCATTTGTTCAGTTGTGAGCACTTCCAACATATTAAAGACCTACTTGATTTACCTAATAGATTAGAAGGTATTCCATATTGCCCATTGTCCTCAGTCTTATTGTCTAACACTAAAGTTATCGACTCCGCGGATCACTGGAATGTCTTGTTATTTAAGGAAGCCCTAGCTATTCGGCGCTCAAATCCTAAACTTAACAGTGGTGTAAAAGCTTCGAAAGAGCTACAGTTATTCAGGTAGACTACTGTTTATTATTTTGGTATTTTGTTTCCAGTTTCAATTTTTATATATTTTATTCCATCAATCACTGTTTAGATAAGATAATACAACTATCCAGCATTTCTGTGGTGTGTGTATTTCTTGTCTTGTTAATTAATAGCCTAATATAGTTCGCCCATATAGTTCAGCATTTCCCGTTCTGTAACTATCCAATTCTCTATATCTTATTTCCGATTTCAATCTTAGGTACCTTTGTTAGGTTTCTCTAATCAACTTAATACATTTTTTTCTAATCTCTGTTTCACTTGTGTTTATTCCCCTGATTGACATTTCTGCTGCCACTCTATACACATTCACACACCTCAATAAATCACCACCCGTATCTATTATCCTTATCAAACTATTGCCATTTCGATTGTGTATTGTCAGGCCTATGTGGTGTGTGTATTCCTTGTCATGTCTATTTGCCACTCATGTTTACCTTAATTGTTATGTTCACATATTATCTGATTGGTTATTGCCCTCTAATTTTGTGTATCGAACCATTTCAGTCTTTGTTAGTCGTTTTGTATATAAGAGCCTGTAACTGCTGTTAGATCACATCCTGAAGATGACAAATAAAATTTTGTCGAAATATTGAGACTGTCACCATGCGTTTATTAAGTTTAAAGGGAAGTAACTCTGCCTAAAGAAATTCCATTTTTATTTTTATTTATTTTCATTTATTTATGTATATATCAAACGTATATAATGTTAAAGGTCATTTTATTATAATTAAAGAGTACATATGAAATAGAGACTCATCCAGTCTACATCCCAGTCAGTATACTTGCGCTTGACTGACCATGGTCGGTGTAAAGTGGGCCATGGTGCTCGCGATGATGTAACACACCGACTTGTCCAACACCCGGGCCCGGTTTCGGAATCTCCAACAATGTTATCCTTTTATTTTAACATCCGTAATAATTTCAAAAGAATCCCATATTTGTTTTCACTGTTTCAGTTTGCTGTGGGCTGTCCCTTATTTGTAGGTTGGATAGGAGCACAGGCCCCCAAAACAAGAGTTTGGGGGTGAGAGAGGAGTGGACGGTGGTATTACGGTGGAGTGTGGATATATAACCCCATGGTCAGCTGATCAGTGTGTGACCTCTCTTGCCGGAGGCGTGTCGCGACTGACCAATCAGAATTGAGAAAGAAGCGGGCGATCATCTCGCTGTGCCGTGTTGAATGGAGAGTTAGGTTGGTTTTTGAATCGCCCGTCAAAGGTATAAAATTGCGCAAAATTTACTAATTTGACGACACGAATATATAGAGTGACAATTGTAGAATATGCTGATGTATTTTGTTTGGAGGTAAATCGTTTATTTCTGGTTTCACCCAAAGTGCGTTTCTAACCTTGGTGTATTTTTAGCACTGTATTCAAATCACTTTTCGTCCGTGGTCCGTCGTCCGTCCGTCGTCAGTCAGTCCGTCGTCAGTCCGTCCGTAAACAATTCTTGTTACCGTGATTTCTCAGGAACTACTTCATGGATCTTTCTCAAATTTGGTACAAAGGTTCCCCTTGGAGTCTAGTTGTGCAAGATACCTTTTTTGGTCCGATTCGAAAATCGAATATGGCCACAAGGCGGCCATCTTGGATTTCCCCATGAAACTTTGTTATCGCGATTTCTCAGGAACTACTCCATGGATCTTTCTCAAATTTGGTACACAGGTTCCCCTTGGGGTCTAGTTGTGCAAGATACCTTTTCTGGTCCGATTTGAAAATCCAATGTGGCCACCAGGCAGCCATCTTGGATTTCCCGATGAAACTTTGTTATCGTGAATTCTCAGGAAGTACTGCATGGATCTTTCTCAAATTTGGTACACAGGTTCCCCTTGGGGTCTAGTTGTGCAAGATACCTCTCCTGGTCCGATTCGAAAATCCAATATGGCCACCAGGCAGCCATCTTGGATTTCCCCATGAAACATTATCATCATTTCTCAGGAAATACTACATGGATCTTTCTCAAATTTGGTACACAGGTTTCCCTTGAGGTCTAGTTGTGCAAGACACCTTTTCCGGTCCGATTTGAAAATCCAATATGGCCACCAGGCGGCCATCTTAGTTTTCCCCGTGAAACTTTGTTATCGCGATTTCTCAGGAACTGCTGCGTGGATCTTTCTCAAATTTGGTACACAGGTTCCCCTTGGGGTCTAGTTGTGCAAGATACCTTT
>JAVTVY010036831.1:0-16225 GCA_036873755.1 Hanleya hanleyi | reverse complement strand
GCGTTTTAAAAGGCGACGTCGCCCTATCCGTCGCGCGTCGGGTTTTATAATGTTAAAGAGATAGGCCAAAACTCGACGTCGTGTTTCAAAAGTCGACGTCGACTTTTGCCCTATCTCCTAACATTGTAAAAGTCGACGCAGACGGAGAGGGCGACGTCGCCTTTCAAAACGCGACGTCGACTTTTTCCGTCGCGCGTCGCGCGCCGACTTTCAAAAAGTCGACGCGCGACGGACATTCGCGTCGCGCGTCGCCTTTTGGCTCTGGGGAGCATGTATTACTATAATGTTCACAGCTGCGATTTGAGCGGTGTTGGTAATTTGGTGAGAATTTACTGCAACAGAGCAAGAATGACAAAATATTTAGCATACATGGAACTATGTACCACATAATTTATTTGTCTAGCTGTTACGACATGTTATATTGGTGATTAATTTTCGAACACTGGTACCTGTGTTTCACTAAATGCACACCCCTCCATCGAGAGGACAATACGCATCTATTAGCCTGTCAATGTGTTAATATTTCGCCGGACTAATACGTAAATTAACTTTCTAATAATGAACCAAAAGCGCATGTAAGTAAGAGTTTTGCAGGAGTTACAGTAACGACTGGAAACCAGAGGAAAAATAATTAATAGCTTGTGTAGCTCAATGGAAATGTGGGATCTTACATTCCGGAGACATCCTGATGATTGTCCCTTGACAAAACGCACCACGTTGCATGTTATCTCGAACCATAGAACCCTTTGTAATAGTGTCTCATGAACAATATGGAATAAATGCTCCCCAGACATGCGCACTTTGGTAAACCAAAAGGCGACGCGCGAAGCAATTGTCCGTCGCGCGTCGCGCGTCGACTTTTTGACGCAAAAAGTCGACGTCGCGTTTTGAAAGGCGACGTCGCCCTCTCCGTCGCGCGTCGACTTTTACAATGTTAAGAGATGGGGCAAAAGTCGACGTCAACTTTTGAAACACGACGTCGAGTTTTGGCCTATGTCTTTAACATTGTAAAAGTCGACGCGCGACGCGCGACGGAGAGGGCGACGTCGCCTTTTAAAACGCGACGTCGACTTTTCGCGTCGTGCGTCGCGCGTCGAGTTTTTCAAGTCGACGCGCGAGATTAACTTGGCACAAATAGAACACCATAGGTTTGACATATGGAACATCATGATAAATTGCCGGTGACATTGAAAACTGCTGAGCGTAATCAGCTGTATGCTATGATTGTATTTTTTTATTTATTTATTTATTTTTTTATTTTTTTGTGCTGTTGTTATACGAATTAGGCTTTTCGATTATGAAAGCCGAAATTATTCATGGACGGCTAAATATTGAATCACGGACTTAACGCTTCTATTTACTAAGCATTATCAAAGAGTTTACCAATAAAATAGTTGTATATAGTACACTGTAAGAATAAAGTACTTGAAACTGCCACTTTTGGGAGTTTAATCGCCGATTCCATAGTTTGAGCAACCAAAATTGGTCGTTCAAAGAATGTTTTTTTAAGTACTGGTTCTGAAGTTTCAAGCTACTCATAACTGATCATTCAGTTGTTTGAACTACTAGCAATGGTATTATAAACAAGAGTATTTGGAACTACCGGATACATTAACCCTACCTGGCCTGGTGGGGGAAGGGGAGGCGAAATTCCCCCCCCCCCCCCCTCTCCCACCCACCAAACTTTCTACGCTATCTCCGGGACGACAAAAAAGGAGAGCTGAAACACCGTGACTTTATAGTTTATCATATTGCGGTCTTTTTTGCATAACCCCCCGAGCAGAGGATCATTGGAAAATTCAAGATGGCGACCACGCGTGGGGTTTCAGAAAAGTGATGTTTTTGTCATATTTCTTCACAATTTCTGCTTTTTCCCGATGAAAAGCGGGAAAAAAACTATTTTATTTCATATAACATTAATATTTACGAATTTACCATGGAGTTTTTGTTGAGAAATTGCATAAATAAAAAAATCTGACTGAAAAATCGACCAAAAAATGCTGTTTTTGAAAATGACGTTATCAAAGCGGCCAGCTTGGATTTTTTTTACATTTTCTGGTAGAGCTTGACCAAAGGGTATAGTGTCGTAAGTTTCAGTCCCCTAGCTCAAGGGGTAAGAAAAATAATCAAGGCCCCCCCAGACCACAACAGGTCTCAAAAAGCCCAGGCCAGATAGGGTTAGCTATCCCGGAATTGTCACAATCGTATGTTCAACAAATGAATAATTAATTGTGTAATTTACCGCAGTTAATATCTTGAAATTCCCAATCTAGTCTCTGGGAAGTCAGGTTTTTCGAAACACCGCTTGTGGCATTTCGAGATAAATGGATATAAAACTGTGACATTATTCAAGGTCCACCTCAATGGGGTATCGGTTCCGTAGGGTGGGGTCGGTGTGCTTAAGTCCCCGATGCACTTTGTTACAGAAAATCGCTGTGATCCTCTGAACACCTTTTGGATGCGTGTCTTCAGTGGGTTAATTAATGGAAGATTTATTTATAGTGTTCAGTAAAAGCACCCTCACGAAGGAAGGACTACTTTACCCTGTTCGAGATATTCATATATGGCATAACGTCCAGAACGTGATTTTCTCCTGAGGATCTAAAATTCTTTCTGACTACCGGTACATGCTGCTATGCTTGTTCATCGTGTAAATATGCCATTCATATATTTGTCTTTATGACATCTGAACTGCTCAAGCGGGATTTTAATCTACCGAAACTTGAAGGTCAAAGTACTAAATATGGTAGTTTGAACTACCAAATTTAGCCGCAGCAGGACTGCATCCACTGTTGGTAGTTCGAAATACTTATTTTACAGTAGGCCTAGTTTGAAATAGCATATACATATATGAAATATTTTGAACTACGACTTTGGGATATCTGGAACTACCAAAAGTGGTTGCAGTACACTTTTGTAGATCCAAAAAAACTTACTTTTAAGGATGTCCGCTGGTGGTAAATCAAAGTAATTAACTTTTTGAATAATGTGTGTTGTTACATTCATAATTGTGTAATATGAGAACAAACAAAGAAAAAAATATAGGTTGGTGTGCATTTTTTTAGCTGTAGGCAACGTTAAGTGGGTTAACCCATGCTCAATTTGATAACCTAGAAATCATAAGGAATAGCCCTAGTTTTGAAGCATATCCATGAAAAATTCATATAAATAGTATTTAACTTTTCCTTATATTCTAACTGTTTGCAGATAATAATAATGTCTACCAAAATTTATCAAATTGGATGGATGTTGGTGTGTAAAATTCTCGGTTAGAAGGCTTTTAAAGGGAATTCCTATCTCTTAACCTAGGGAAGGGAGATAACCCAATAGGAAAAACAGGCAAAGCAAAGGACGTTCATTTCTAGAGGTTGATTTTTTTTTATTTCAGTATTTATCTCGCAGGTTAATGGAAAATAATACAAGAAAAGAAATTGAATGGTCACCATACTCTTAATGAAAATATGGCAGCCATGTGTACATGTATGTGTATGGTAGAATAGCCATAACACTGAATACATACGGAAATTTGACTTTTTTTCTTGCTTGAATTAATCAAACTTCAGCTCAAATTTCCCCCCTTTGGCTATATAATACTAAACACAAATAGTTCTAGGCTAGCTCAATATGTAACAAGAACAGGGAATCAGCATGCTTTCGTGGAAAATAGTAGCGGTATAACAGATAAATTGGGCTTTTCCATCCCTAAATCCAGGAGGAGATGAGGATGGGAATCAAGGTGGTGGTGGGATATATTCTTTAGAGGTTCATATATAAAGCATTCACAAGCATGTCTTTTTGTTGAAAGTCAGTACGGATGATTTTTTTTGAGGAAGGTGGTACCGTAAGCATAATCTGTTAGAAGCTTCATGTAGGAAGCTATTGTCTGAGTCTTTGTGTAGCTGAAAAGGCTCGAGTCTAGACATGTTTTTGTCCCCATGCCAGACTTGGCTATTGTATACATTGTCTCGGGATTCTTACCTGGAGTATAAGCCCATAATCTTCAACCGTATGAGCACTTTGCGCTCCCCAACCGTTGAGTCTAAAACAACAACTTCTTTAATTGTGCCAGTCTTTTGTTTATGTTCATCCTAAGTAGTATAGAAAGTGGATCTTGACATCCGTTGACCTACTTCGTAGAGGTCAAGGCCGTTATACAATGTAGTTCCGACGAAGTTCACTTCCGGTCACGTAAGCGGAAGTGACCGCATGGATGAATTTCTCCTCGGTGGTGTGGTCATTTCTGGCGGTGATGTGGTCACTTCCGGTTCCGTGCCACGTGAAAGACGATGGCAGGGTTCTCGTGGCTATGGGATGGCTGGGAGGTGGGAGGTGTCATAGTGAAGCACTCGTGGAGCAGCGTGAGAGAAACTGGCGTCATTCTGCGCATGTGGAGTAGAAAAAGGGTATTGTGATGGATGTTTTGGGGTCGAGGTGGACTATTATTGTCCGAATGTGGAGTAGAAAAAGGGTATTGTGATGGACGTTTTGGGGTCGAGGTGGACTATTATTGTCCGAATGGGTCGCGGGTGGTGTCATAGTGAAGCACTTGAGAGGAGCATCCGACTGGACGGGTGTCGCGTGGAACTGACGTAATTCTGCTCATGTGTAGTAGAAAAAGTGCATGGAAATGGACATTTAGGGTCGAGGTGGACCACTATTGGTACGAATGGGCGGTGGGAGGTGTCAATGTGTAGCACTCGTGGGGAAACATCTGACTGGATGGGTGTGTCGTGATGAGAACGTCATTCTGCGCATGCGCGGTAGAAAAAAGGCATGGGTATGGACGTTTTGGGGTCGATATGCACCTCTATTGGACCGATTGGGCCGCGGGAGGTTTCACAGTGAAGCACTCGTGGAGAAGCATCCGATTGGATGAGTATGGCGTGAAACTGACGTCATTCTGTGCATGCGCCGTAGGAAAAGTGCATGACAATGGACGTTTTGGGGTCGAGGTGGACCGCTAATGGGCTGAATGGGCCGTGGGAGGTGTCAGTATTTAACAATCGTGGTAGAGGGGCGTTATCCACTGCACCACGAGTCAGACCATATTAGCCAAGGCTGAAAATACCCTAATATATCTCAATGCCGAGAGATCAGATCTATATGGTGTAGGCCCAATGGGGAACCCACGCATGGATATTTGCGCTATGGAGTGTGGCACCTTGTTTTTCTGTCTCACCACGAGGAAGACGATGGCAGGGGTCTCGTGGGCATGGGATGACTATCGCTACGCGCATGCGTATTCAATAAGCGGGCCTGTTGCGGATGTTTCAGGTCGAGGTGGACCACTATTGGTCCGATTGGGCCAAGGGAGATGTCATAGTGAAGCGGTCGTGGAGAAGCGTCAGACAGGGCTTTTGTGGCGAGGAATTGGCGTCATTCTGCGCATGCGCATTAGAAAAAGTGTATTGGGATAGACGTTTTGTGGTCGAGGTGGACCACTTTTGTTCGAATTGGACACGGGCGGTGTCATAGTGAAGCACTTGTGGAGGAGCATCCGACTAGATGGGTGGGTCATGGTAAAGGCGCATGCGCAGTAGATAAAGTGCATTGGAATGGCCATGGGACGACTTTCACTGAAAAGTTCTGAATTCGCATGCGTATTTCATAGGCAGGTTTGTGGGGGATGTGTTGTGGTCGAGGTGTACCACTATTGGTCCGATTGGACCGTGGGCGGTGTCACGGTGAAGCACTCCCGGAGCAGCATCCGACTGGAGATGTGTAGCGTGGAACAGACGTCATTCTGCGCATGCGCAGTATAAAAATAGCATGGGAATGGACGTTTTGGTGTAGTGATGGCCCAATATTGGCCAGATTGGGCCGTGGGAGGTGTCCTGGTGAAGCACTCGTGGAGTAGAGTCAGACTGGGAGTGATATGCGGCTGCGCACTCGGGAAGTAGTAGAGAAAAGGGAGATTCGGAAGTGCAAAGGAGCGCGTTTGGGGAGAGGTGGCCATGTTCGCTCTGGCTATCTGGTTGTGTTACCTCAGCGTATGTGTGTAGGTGTGTGTGTGGAGGAGGAGGAAGAGGAAGAAGTGGAGTGGAGGAAAAAGAGAATGAATGGGATGAGTGAGTGATTCAACCAGTCTGTGTGTGCGTGAGGCGGAGCAGTAGAGAAAGGGGAGTTTCGGAGGTGCTGACTTTGCCCTAGGCACTTTCAGGCTATATGCATAGCAATACTAGCAGCGAGAGAAGGGGAATCCCACGCAACGCTTTGATGCCTATGTTGACGCCGTAACGCCTATCCTAACATCTTAACGCTTTATTTTAACGCCTTATGTCCCAGCATAACGCCTTGACATCATGAAGGAGACAGATGATAGAAAGGAAGATCAACTCGTTCACAAGTTTTCGCATAGTTTATTCTCCCCAATGTTACATCATACCCAAGCTGGGGATGTGAATGACGATTGGAATTCATGAGGTCACCATGACATCAGTATGATGGCTAGTGAGATATACGTTGCATCGTTTGATACATCATAACCCACATACAGGTTGTTGCAGTTTCAGCTCTCTATTTCCGAAAATGAGCCAAATGGGGGAACCAGATGGCCTTATCTGCAGAAAAAAAATCTTATTTAGCAGTTGGGTTGGGTGACCATGGTCATATTTGGTATTGTTGAATGCCTATTGGCTGTCGTCAGTTTTCTGGATGTATGAAAATAACCTACCCGCTGAAACAAAGATATCAGCGAGATAATTCTAGCCATATGTCATGTGGATTTCAGAGATTTTAACCTGATTTTGTACGAAATCATCACATGAGACCTCTGTAATCAATTACATATGGCTTTTTATCAGGTGTATGCTTGACCAGTTCAGCGCCTTCCATTTAAAGCCTAATGTGAAGGCACAGTTACATATTTGGTAATTATGCATTCGTATTATAAATTTCGTTGAAAATTTGGTCAAAAAATATTTTTAAAAAACGAAGTTTTCATCCAAAATGCAACAGCTTTGGCCACTAAGACGTGCATTTTTCGACGTCTGGCGACTAACACCGTTTGACGACATTCAGCCGCCCAAAATGGACAACTATCTGCCTCTTACTTCTTCAAACACTGCCTCTAATTCATTCGGTCCACATTTGCTGGATATGTAAATCGACTGGTCTACCTATTCGGAATGGTCGGTTATTTGACGATAAATATTTTGGCCATTATACTTTCATTATTTCAAGTGGAAAAGTGTCCTAGATTATTTATTAGTACATGAAAATAATTTCTCATGCACAACTCAATTTCTGTAGATCCATTAACAGAATGATCCACACATGATCCACGACGTTTTAAACTTGAAATCTTACAAAGTGATATAATTAAATAAGGTGAGAGAAATGTTATAGAAATCTGACTTCATTAGAAGCAGCGAAGAGACAATTAATTCATTGTTTTGAAAATATTGATGACACTAGAAAATGAACTTAGCCGTGACAAATTTAACAACATCACTGACTGATATAGCGAACCCACTATGCGAAAAACAATATATTATTCATACCGACAAAACTAAGTTCAGAGGCTGTCAAAATAAATAGACCGAGTGGTTTGTTGACAATTGCAGATTAAAAGAAAGTTAAGCCTTTCTCTACCTTTGTCTTTGTCCCATCCCCTCTTAACCGGCTGAGATTGTAGTCAGTTCCATAAACCTGCTGTTGGGATATTTAGCATTTAATTTCCAAATGTAAATATGTCTACTCCTAATGTCGCTGTTTATGGTGAACTAGGTCGTACGACACTTCGAGTAAACAGATTAATTCGTATTATTAAATATTGACTAAAACTTAATCAGTCCAGAATTACATTTACTGAATGTACACATGCATTTGAAAGAACTATATCTGAAAGCGGTGTTAACAATTAGTCCATGGGCCAAGGCCCCAAATTTCACCGATCGGTACCACTCGAGGTGACAAATTCTAGTAATGTTTTTCGAAGAGCTACATGTATGTAGATGTTATCCATATGTGATAACCGCTGCAGATCGGTAGCTTAAGAGTAGCGAAACACACTTTCTTAACCCCACCCCTGCTCGTATTCCGAACTCAAACAATGGGAGTAGGGGAATGGTTCCTCCGATATATTAGTTATTTCTGTCGCTGGAGAGCCCAAACTTCACATACTTTGGGGGTAGGGCCTTGCCCATTGGCACAAGTTAGCATACCTTAATATTACCGTTGTATGATGTCATAGTGACGTAATAACATGTGGCAGCATTTATTGTCGAAATTTTGGTTGGTTTTTCAATTGTTTTTTTTCCGATTCTGCTGGCACCATCTGACGTATCAACCTTGGTAAATGCTCTTTGAAGGGGTATTTGTATGTAGATTTTGCCCATATGTGATAACACCTGCAGATCAGTAGCGTAGTGGTAAGTTATGTTACACTTTCTGAAACCTCCCCCCATCACACTCTGCACCCAAATTTGGAGGGGTGGGGTATGATTTCTTGGATATTTTAATTATTCCTGTTCCTAGAGAGCTATAACTTTTCACCCAATACATATGAGGTATACGCCTTCTGTAAACAAGTTAACGTGGTTTTGAAATGATAATTATTACGACATCAAAGTGACGTCATAACGTGAACAATAATTATTTTTTCAAATTTTTCGATACTTTCATTATGTTTTTTCCCAGTTTTGCTGGTAAATCTTGAGGTAACAGATTCGGTTCATTTTATTAAGGGGTATTTGCATGCAAATGCTATCCATCGGAGAGAGCCGTTGTATATCGGTAGTTTATTGGTTGTTATAGTACATTTTCCGGACCTTACCTCTTTCTGTATTTTCAACCCAAGTTTGGCGGTAGGGTATGGTCCTTCCGATATTTTCATTATGGTTGGATAGCTGAAAAGTACCAACCTGTACCTCCATGCCCTTTTTTATTGAAACATCTATTAGAACCTTCATCTGATGCTGTGAAGACGTCACCGCGACTGAATAATAAGGATGGATGATAATTTCGGGGTTATTTTATTTTCTCATTTTTACTTGAACCAATTGAAGTGGTAAATCATGTTATGTTTCTTTGAAGAGCGTAAGCGGCCAAACAGTGGCCGTACGGAAGACATGGAGAAAGACAATTAAGGAAATATTCCGAGATATTGCGATATTTCCATTGATTCTCATCTTGACTACCAATCGTCCTTCCTATCCATATGTTACTTCCAAATTTTGTTCTTCTGTCATTATTGGTATGAATCTGACGAAATGGAATTTTCCTCTTAATCTACTATATTCGACCACCAGACTTTTGTTATAATTGCAATTAACCTTGGTAAGTAGAAATACCTTCTCAATTTACAATTGCAACAGCATATGGTCACCCTTTATGATGAGGTAATGTTGGCCACCTTAGAATTTGCATCGTTTTTAAGACGTTACCCTTTCTTTCCATCTTGGCCACCGATTGTTTGATAATCCAGGGTGGCCAACGTGGTATCCCAGCAAATTTGATACTTTAGTCATGCAAACGTGTTGAACGGGTAATCCACTTGGTGGTGTCAACTGCAAATTTGTTTCATAGCCAGAGATGACGATATGTGTTAGATATCTGTATTTGAACTGCTAAAATGCCCTTTTAGAGGTTTTCAGAAGATTTGGGTACTACTTTTGCCTCTGGGCATTATACCGTGAAAGCTGCTG
Organism: Hanleya hanleyi; assembly: GCA_036873755.1. NCBI lineage: Eukaryota > Metazoa > Mollusca > Polyplacophora > Lepidopleurida > Hanleyidae > Hanleya > Hanleya hanleyi. Next base: position 6,578 of record JAVTVY010036831.1, on the reverse strand, counting down.
GGAGCTTCATAATTCACATCGTCTCCAAACACACATGATAGACTACTGATGAATCTGATGTTGGCAAAATATCCAGAAAATCAACAAGGTGATTCCTTGGTGACTCCGGCCCCGCTACCAGGTCATTCCCTCCCTCTATCTCTTGTACTGTCGAGAGCCATGGCAAACGGCTTTTTCGAACGTAAATAATTCACTGATGACGTCGACTAATCTGTCAGCCAATCAAGTGATTCGTTTTGCTTTGATCAGAGATCACAGGGGTCCAGCGCTGAGGTCAGAATGCCAGCCAGCGCTGAGGTCAGAATGCCAGTGTGCGTCAATCGGGATGTCAACCAAACAGAAGCGCCGCAAGACTACTCCATAATTAGCTGTGTGAATGAGTATTAAGGTAGACCATGGTATTCGCAATGATGATTCGCACCTGGATGTATAACTTTGGTCCGAATGAAAACGAATATGTTAAGGGAACCATGCATACGTAGTAACGTCAACATAGGCTCCGTCATCAATCGGAATGAAGCCGATACTCGCTAGTGAAATGCTGCAAACCTGAAACTGGACTAACAGGCTGTGACCCTGCTCGACTGCTAACATCTTTGGTGGAACATGATGCAGAGAGTATGCCTACATCGTCAGCTGCAGAGATAACAATGTTCAGAAATCATTTCACTTCCACTTGAACTAACTGCCCATATGACATTATGATGAAATGATTTGCCTTAAAATTACTCGGAGTTTATCTACGTCGAAAACTTGACACGAACATCGCCTGTGCTTTCAGTCGCCCACGCTGATGTTAACAATCTACTCCTGCCACATATTCGATATTCTACTCCTGCCAACAAGATTCTGGTTCCGTTCTTAACACACATTCAAGTTATCACGCTGGTGCGAGATATTACCGAGTTGCCAGTATGTATGTGGGATGGACACTCAACAATCATGATACATGTTGCACAGGAAATGTACTCTATGTTGAATAGAAATTGTCAAAACAAAAGAGTAAAACTAGATCGACAGTTTATTTTTACGCAACACTACCATGAGTTAAATTTGCTCTCGCTCCCCATCGTTTGGCATGTTAACATCGAAGAACCTACTATTATTTAATCGATGGGATATTATCACGTTAATATAACTGTCCTCATTCACCCCCAAATGGTAAATAACACCCCCAGCTCACACTATAATGAAATAGATATAAGACATGTATATATGTGTTACTCTGGCGAGATACGATGATGTAATTAAACGTTTTATCAGTTTATTTAGCATTTTATCATATCATAAGGCTACAATGTATAGGGTATAATCGTTTAACTCTTTAGACATAGATAAGAACATATCTGTTGGGCCATACCACGTCACCCCCAACGTTTGGCTTACCGTAAGGATAAAGGCCAGGTTTCATAAAACGAGCTATAATTACCATATAAGCTACTGAACTTCAAATGTTATAACCTATGGGTAACAAATACATAGTAATATCACTTTAGGAAACATTTATGGAATCTGCTACCTGAAATGGTATCAACTGAATAGAAAATATGTATTGAAAATAGACTGAACGGCCAGCAAAAACTGATTTTCCGTTTTATGACGTCATAGTGACGTCCCCAAGGGATTTTGTTAATTTATGTTTACTGCTTTCTGTGAACAAGGACCTAAACGTAGTGTGTGGAAAATTCCAGCCCTCTAGCAGCATGAATGATAAAAATATTTGAGGAACCATGACCAACCCCCCATATTTGGGTTCAAAATGGGGACGGGGTAGGGTTCCGAACGTGTGCTATAACTACCCATAAGTTGCCGATCTGCACCTGTTATCACATATGGTTAACATCTACATAGAAATACCTCTTCAATGAACATGAATCGAATCTGCTATGCAAAGTGGTACCAGAATAATTTGAAAAAATCAATTTGAAAATGGACAAAAATAGACAATAAACTGCTCACTGGGTTATCACGTCACTGTGACGTCATCAAATGATTATGTGGCATGATGTTTGCTTGTTTCAATAGAGAAACATCTATACCCAAAGTGTGCGAAGTTTTAGATCTCTGGAGAGAAGTATAAGAAAAATATCCGAGGAACCATACCCCACCCCTCAAGTTTTTATTTATAACTGGGAAAGGGGTAGGGCTGAAAAGGCGTGATGTACTACCCTTAAGCTACCAATCTGCAACGGTTATCACATATGGATAACATCTACAGACATATACCTTTTCAAAAAACATTACTAGAATTTGCCACCTCAGGTGGTACCAGTTTCGACTCTGGCCATGAAACCTACTATCTAGTTATGGATATTGTGAAGTTTTTCTATTTCCCCAATCAGTGAACTATAAATTATTCCTGCAAAATTATAAAATGAGTGCAAGAGATAGATATATAACAGAATGGCATCAGTCACTTAAATCACCTAGATTGTCATTATATTTATACTTAAAAGAACAGTCTTGTTTCGACGACTATTTATTAAAAGCAACCAATGTTGATCATAGAACAGCATTAGTGAGACTTCGTACATCTCATAATTTGAAAATTAAAAGCGGTCGGCATGGAAATATCAGATTACATCCAATATTTAGAATTTGTGAGGAAATGCATGAATAATGATGTTGAAAATAAATAGCTTTTTTGTCTTAATTTGTCCATTTTATTCGGATTTAAGGGCAAAATTCATTAGTGAGTATTTTTGGAATAAACCTAGTATGCGAAAAGCTATCATTCTGTTGAGTTTACAGCTCAGTGTGTCTTAAGCTAGTTAGCTAAGTATAATTATGAAGCCCACTGATTACGAAAGGTACAAAATTAAAGGTATATTTGTTAGTCATCACTAGCGCTTTCTATTATTACTTTATTACTTCAAGAAACCTGCATGTATGTGTTGTCACATTGTTGCATCTAAATTACACGTATTGTTGTATTTCATGCTAGATAGACATGCCTAATTTAATGAAGTGAATGACTGATTAATTCATATGAGAATTATGTATCTCAGTCACGATATGACTGTGTCTGTTAATAGGAACGCAGTGGAGATCCTTGAGTACATGGGGTTCATTCGGCCCCTAGCCCCGGGTTAACCCTATCTGGCTCAAGGGAGGGGAAGGGGGGGTATAAGGCTATCAAACTTTTGTGCTATCCCCGTGACGTAAACAACATTGAGAGCTGACACTCCATGAGTTTTCCGTTTATCATATTGGTGGCATTTTGAGCCTATCTGTATAACCTTCGAGCAGAGTATCATGGGTAAATTCAAGACAATGTTTTAGTCACTTTTCTTCAAAATTTCTGCTTTTCTGCTGCGGGGAAAAGTGGGCAAGACCTTTTACTAATTTATCATGGAGTTTTTGTGGAGAATTACGTAAAAAAAAATATTAAAAAATCCAAAAATCTAACGAAAAAATCGCCCCAGAAATGTTTTTTTCGAAAATGACGTCATCAGAGCGGCCATCTTCGAGAGCTTTACCCAATTAAGGGTGTAGTATGGTAAGTTTCAGCCTCCCAGCCCGAAGGATAAAAAAATAATTAGGGAGGCCCAAATGCCCCCAGATCTGGACAGATCCCAAAAAGGCCAGGTCAAATAGGGTTAATCGACATTGGACACAGATTAGGGAACGGGACCCAAAAGATCATGTACGCTATTATCTTATTTTCCCGTCAGAACGCCTACATGTGAGATTAAATGCGATTGATGGGCTTTATTTATGCAATCGTCGGCATTAGGCTTTTGAAACCCCTTTTGTTTTGTAGTGTTTTTATTCTCTCGGAAATTCGCAATGGGGACATCCTATCTCATTCGAAACATGCAAATCCTTATCTGCTGAAATCTGTTCTGTTTTATCATAGTAAAAATCCGCGTTATACCTGTGGGCCAGGATATGTTGCCAGTAGATATTCCAATACGACTCGACATCTTGGTGAGTATGTTATATTATATTAGCAGATATTCCAATACTGCACGACATCCTGGAAAGTATCATGTTCACAACGCCAACGTTTCTTTTTGAGCTAAAGGCGAAAGCCTGACCATCTGACCGTCTTTCGCTTACTGTGTTTCCACAGTTGCTTGGCTTGTTGGATATTTGATTTTAGATGAATACGTATATTTTCAATAAATTAGGAAAATCAATAAATATCATATATTTTCATCAAATCAATTGTTAAAAGTATTTTTCCTTCATATTTCGTGATTTAACACATTCATTGAAAATGTAGATATTCAATACCACCAAATATCGAATGTTTTCGAATCTATAACTGCGTTTATGGTCGCTATAGTCACGTTAAAGAAGTGATCTTATTGGTGAATAAACGCAAGATCTTGCTTTGCTGATTCTCAAAAAAAAAAACGAAGGCGCATTTCGCTTGAACACGATTCATTCCCATAATCTCGAAGAATCCATGATGTATATTCTACTCAGACTATTTCGTATTTTGCAAGGATAAATTTGCCAGAGGAGGGACACGGCGATGTTATTTACTCGATATTCAAACTCTTTCAGAATCCACAAGGAGTTATTGTCAAGAGGAGCAACAACCTGAGATGGAAATTCAAGAACAAAATCGCACAAGAATTTATTTCGCATTCTTACCGATTTATCAAAAATCCAACTCTTGGAAACTGGACAGTTCGGGCATCTTATGGTGATGATGTGAGTACAGATGCATGTATCTAGGCTGTGAAGTTTCCAAGATTGTGAACGAACATATCCTGGTTCGAAGAACCATATCACGTGATCGTCATCAGGGATAAACGACAGCTGAAACATAAGAACCATTTATGTGGAAAATAAAAATCCCACCAAGTTGAACCTGATTTTCAACTTTCTATATATTGAGAATTAAAAAGCCACTAGCAAATAAACAAGAGTGACATGACGACATGACATGTGTGAACATGACGAGAATCTCTTATTTGAGTTGGTTGTATATTCCCCAGTTTCTGTCAGAGCAAAGGGTGACATTTGAAGTTCAAGATTATGGTAAGTACTTTCGTGATATTTGAAAAACCCTAGCATATTCATGACTTGGGCATATATATTCCTACATTCAAGATGGATTTATACCCGAAAATCTTATTAATTCAATTCTCCCACCTCTTAGATAATATAAGATACTTTATCATGCTTATCTAATATGGATTTTTACAAACGGTAAAAAATTAGCGCATTGATGAGAAATTATCACCGACATTTAAAGAAAGGAAAAATAAAATTCAATAAAAGAAAAAACTCGCAAAGATAGAAAGATAAAAATCGTTACTAGATACATAGAGGTACACATAATCATCAAACATATCAGAGATCTTTCCATTTAGCAATGGCACATTTAAGGCTCTTAAGACTACTTGCTTGCTGGATATCGTTGGGAAGCGGATTCGGTCAATAAGCACCTTGAATCAAGTTATGGTCATTGAAACATTTAATTTTTGGCACGTTTGTTGATCTAGTTTTACGGTTTTCCGGAAATTGTATGGAGTGTGTTTAATGTTAAATAATTGTTGTGTGTATTTTGGGTTTTATCCGTGAATAGATTTGTAAACTTTGTAAAAGTCATTCTTCATTTGAAGATACATGATAATTAAAATCAAACGTATTCCACGTTCATGAATCTCTTCGGTTTTGCTGCAGTTGTGCCAAACAAGACAACAGTAGTAAAATAGGAATGTATAAATACCTATAATAGAGAAGAAAAGCAACTCCGAGTAGGGATGACAATTTCATTCTGTATATTTCGCTATTAGTTATAGCATCTTCAGCAGTGAACAAAGTTACAAACAGCCCTATACGTACAGTATATATACAAGGTATAATGTGATCTTAGCCAATACACATATATGAATGGGTAAGCCAGTAATGTCAGTCAGATTGGACAGATATTAAAATGTCATTTTCAGAAAATTGTTGTAGACATTAAATGTTAAGAGATAGCAATATACAAATGTTGTGATTACAGGTGATACAATACACAATCTAATTGATGACAACAATACACAATGAATAAAGTATGGCGATATAGTGCGTACATATCTACATTGAATATTTCTACATGTCATGTTCAGATAAGGACTGTCATCTTAAGATAATATAGGTATAATTCTCTTGGCAATCCACATTAGAATTGATGGGAATCTACAAATGTTGTAACTTGCACGGCAATATACAATTATGAAACGATACACAGTCTAATTTATAAAACTGGTTAATCTATAAATGATATTACCGAAATAATTTCAAATCCTTTGATGCTTTCAAACCTTGGTTTAAAATTGGTTTGTGCCGGCGTATGGCTAAGGCTTCCTTGAATAACACTTGAGACCAGTGAGCTGCTGTATCAATAATTTTAGTGGTTGATTCTATAAGTGACAACAAAGAAATCGGGTCATCGTCAAAGGAGCCATTTGCTAAATCAAACATTTGACGAATGTAACTAAAATTGTCGCACTGGCTTACATGGTTAAACACCTCGGATTTGGAAGAAGCATGTTCTTTCAGGCGCGCAATAAAACATCTGTCTGTTTTGCCGATGTACTGTGATTCGCATCCTGGACATGAAAATTTATATA